>SDVV010016502.1:0-14232 GCA_016164225.1 Gammarus roeselii
ACAACAGCTCAGCGTTACCCAGAGATGGTCAACAAATCAAACCACAACAGCTCAGCGTTACCCAGAGATGGTCAACAAATCAAACCACAACAGCTCAGTGTTACCCAGAGATAATCAACAAATCAAACCACAACAGCTCAGTGTTACCCAGAGATAATCAACAAATCAAACCACAACAGCTCAACGTTACCCAGAGATAATCAACAAATCAAACCACAACAGCTCAGCGTTACCCAGAGATAATCAACAAATCAAACCACAACAGCTCAGCGTTACCCAGAGATCATCAACAAATCAAACCACAACAGCTCAGTGTTACCCAGAGATAATCAACAAATCAAACCACAACAGCTCAGCGTTACCCAGAGATAATCAACATGCCGCAGTGGTTTTAGTTCTTAAAATGACTGCTGGGCTTGTTTAATAAATTGTAAAACCAGCGTCTCGTATCGCAAGTTGTTTCGTTTGAACGCAACGGCATGTAGGGTAATATGGGTACCCCATGGCCTGTATGCGCTCTTCATGATATACTGGTGACCTTTAACATAGTGGTGTCGTATAGGGAAAGGACTTTATAAGTTAGAGCTACCCTATAATTGATAGGTGCCCAATAGCACAGAAATGTCTCTGATTAGGTAGGTGACCTACAGAAAGTTGCCCTATAAAATATGGGGTAGCTATAAAAAAGGCCATTTATAATATTGGTATACCCCATAATATATGAATAACCAACAATTTAAAAGGTGTCCTTTATTATGTAGGTGACATATGAAGGTCGTCAATGAAATGTCTTTTGAGGTAATTGGTTAACCAACAGCATAGCGGTTTCCTGTATAATGTAGGTGGTCTATAAAAAAGATGAACTACAAAATACAGGTATACCTTAAAATTATAGGGAGACCGATGACTTAGAGGTGTCCTATATGATGCAGGTGACCAATAAAAAAGGTACCCTATAAAATGTAGGTGTACCCTGTAATGTAAAGTTGTTGTTCCAACCTCATCCAGATAAGCCTGTACAATATAATAAAGTATTTACTGTCAGTTTGTAAGAAATGTACATAGTGTAATTCCAGTTCATCTGCTGTAGGTACCGCTTACAAAGAAAAAGAAAAAATAACAACGTACGTTCGTGGTACTCTACAGATTCTCGATGCTCACGTATTATTTTTTTATGTGCTAAGTTACACGGTCTGCCAAAAAGTACCTTAGCTAAACTCTGTACGGTCAGACCGTTGAGAGAGTTCTGTAGAGAGTACATCTCCTTATGGAATAAGTGTGTGATCCTTCTCCTTATTGTTGATCATTGTTATTGTTGTATCATCTCTACGTCTTTTGTTGTTTCTCGCTCACTATTAATAATATTATTAATAATATTAAAAAACTGTTGTATTTACGTTTTTCCTTTCCTTGTACATTATTATGGTACTATTGAAGTTATGTAAAACTCATTTTTATATATTTTATTCTAATGTTTTCCACGACCTAACGCACACGATTGCTCTTAAACCCGATATAATATAAAAACAACATAAGTAATGATTATTATTTGGAAGAATAATAGAAATATTCTGACCTGTTGTTTAATATCACTTGAAAAGGGCTACTATTGTCTATAACAACAGCTTCATGCGAAGCCATTTAATGAAATAGTTTTAATTGTTAACTTATCTAATGATGAGTTCAGTTATATAGATATGAGGGGAAAAGGAACTATCTTTTGAGGTACTTCCAATAAACATGCAATGATTGTACCCCCATGCCTGCACAATTGGCGCTTCAAATAGTCAGAAGCAACAAAATTCGAATCAGTTTCGTCGTAGACTTTGTAAATTCAGTTTTTTTCTGTGACTTATTCTTTTTATCGGTAAATTATTGTCGGTTTCCAATTTAATCTGAGCCTGTGTTGGATGACTTTATTCCTGTAACTCTCTATCATTAATAATACGTTGATTTGATCAAATAAAGAACGAGAGAGTTATTCCCGGGGACTCGGCATGTAGATCCATTCAAGAGAAATATTGAATAAACTTGATACGACAAGGTTATGCCAATATTGAACTTGTTGAATTTATGGAAACTTTCGTATTTATATGATATATATGAGGTATTCCATACGGAAAGGATCACATGATATGGACAGCTTGTTTTGTCGAGGAGCCCGTATCATGGACTTGGTATGAATCATGTTCCAATAGTGATATGATCGACCCCTTCACCCTTCTTCCTTTCTCGGGTCTTTAAATAAATCATAGCAACACATAGTCTAATGGAACAAGGTATGTGGGTCCACAGCGAATCAGGTTGTAAGCAAGCAATTTTATATTTGATAAATCTCGGTAGGTTATTGTTATAGGTTGTCCGGAACACTGTTCAAAGTTAATGATGTCAACGCAGCGGAGCTATTTAAAAAACACAATCGTTGGGAGGTATCTCATTAAGGTCAATTTATTCTGTACACCAACTATTTATTTATACATCTTTGATCAAATGTAAATTTATCTTTCAAATTCCAATCAATAGGTTCCACTTTTGATTGGCATTGAATTGTGTTTACTTCTCTACCCAACAGGTTTCCATCATGTGCACCCACACCTGCCATCCCATATATTCTAGAGGACCCATACGTCCGACCTCCTGTACCATGAACAATTTTATGCATGGATTAGAAGCGTAACATTTAAATGAAAGTGAAGGCGAGGAGCGGATTGAATCTTTCTCTCTGACCACGTGACCTAATGAAGTCGTTGCAGTGTTTAATATTATTTGTATAGTATTCAGAGTACTGAACTGAAACTTGTAGCTAACGTGAACGTATTATAATACTATTAATATTCGTAACTAGGTTGTATCATACATGTACAGGCTATCCGTAGATATTTACTGTAATCTCTCGCTCCTTCTTCCAACCTGTTCATACGTCCTGTATGAAGGAAAAATTCGTGTCCATTATACATGTTCTTGTTTGAGGATGTTCCGTATGAGATCTTGATCTCAAGTCCCGAGGGCTTTAGGTATCCAATGTCTCAGTCCCAGGGTGGGCCCAAGGGATGCTCGGCTCACAATACCTGCAAAAAAGGATAACTCATTGTCCCAGTCCCAGGGATGAATTATATTTCAAGTCCCAGTTCCATGGATGGAGGATATCTGAAGCCCCAGCCCCAGGGTCTAAGCTTCCTCAAGTCCCAGTCCCAGCGATGACGGTTATTTAAAGTCCTCAGAACTTGAGATAATCACCTGATCGTAAATATATGGCTTCATGCATTAACCGGTTCAAGTTCAACTATCATTATTTTGTTTGTAGCTGAAAGTTAATTGCGGTGTGGAAGTCTATGATATTTTAATGGACGAAGGCATAAGATATTTCGTCCAATGACGTTTGTACTCAATTGAACACTGAAAACGAAACGTTATGATGCAGATAAAAATATTGGAATGGCAATTGAACACATATGGAGTTCCTAGTTGACTTCTTTTAGAAATATTTACAATTGAACATAGCGACAGAGAGTGCATATGAGGATTTGTACAGCTGTATAGCAGAAATGTTTTCCATGGACTATTCATAAGGGACCCGTTCTTGTCTACCACTGTGAATCCTTTAACACATTTCTTTCTTTCTTCATTTTCTACTTCTTGTTGGATGTCGTAGGTACAGTTTGTGCAGGCAACGCTTGGCTGCTCTACTCACGATGAACACGCGTAATCAGAAACCATTATTCGAAGATGAACCTCATTCAAATGAGTGTTGCACGACTGTATATCTTCAGTCTTCTTACGTTATCTGTTTATATTAAAAAACGATTTGTGATATATAATAAATTTAGTACATCCGACGATCATTTCATAAATAATTACACCGCCTCTTTCTATTTGGGGATGTTTTCAATTTATTTGTATGGTAAACATGCTCGTATGAACCCCAAAGCGAACTCCTCACAGGTTTTCCGATGTTTTATTTGAGTTGTAAATAAACAGTGGCTTGTCATTGTCGGGTTCAAGATCTTAACTCTGCAAGGAAACGGAAGTTCTGTTGACGGGTGTTCGCATAATAGTTGCATGGGCACATAACTTTGAATAAGTTCAAGTATTCAACTTTGGTTTGAATATTTCTATACATATACGGGGATGTTTGTTAAGGGAACGGATATAGGCATAGTGCACTCACCCATTTCAAGTGGGACTCAAGCTGGACATGAGTGGCGTTAAATGTTCACCATATGCCATCCAAAAGGAACTTCCTATTCTATTCAACATATTCTCAAATGTTGTTCTACAGATGATGTGTTATTATAAGAGAACCAGTAAATGAAGTACAAAACTTTTGTTCGTTTTACTATTGCCCTTCTTTTTGGTCTCTGGAGCTGTTCTTCGTATAAACCGCTTACATCACCAGCTTCCCTGGTGTTATTAATGCTCGCTGCGAGACACTCGCATCGTTAGAGTGCCGATACTTCCCGAAGATTGGTGAAACGGTGTAGAAGATACTCTGTGTGCAAGTCGCAAGGAAACACTGCGTTTGGATAGAAATGGTTGATGCTTTTCTAAATAAAAGCAGCAATCCTGTTTGTTAATTTCTAACTGACACTTAACGGTCAGTTTGCGACGGTTATGCGCTATAATTGCAATATGGTCGTACCCTTTCGTACATCCACTCGTTGTTTACCAAAAAGTAAATTCGTAACATATAATAAGGAATGGATAACTTGATTTGATTTGAGCCCCATTCTCCCCGTATAAATGAATGTTGTAGGCTAATAGCCTTGTTGCCTGCTTGTTTGTTAATTGAAAGGAAGCCTCAGATTTTCCGTTTAGTCCCAGCCTATTTACAAGAGAATCTAGTCAGTGAAGTAGAGGCATCCTTACGATGGAAAGAAAAAGTCAATATCAATTCGTCCGAAACCAGCTGGGAAGAAGAGGCCACATAATACAATAACAGTCACTATTTACCTTCAAAGAAAACAACATAGATGGGGGTTACAGTTATCAAAGTGGGTAATATTAGCCAATAACAATGGTTTTTACTGAGCCGTCAGGTCCTTCGTATTGTTAGGAAAAGTGTCATGTCTACATGTTTGATAAATGAAACTGTTATTGTATGCTTGTGCTTTCAACTGAACTAAATGCGTAGTGAATTAGCTTCATGCAGTAACGAGAAAGCCCCTCAAGGATCCATCAGTGTGGAAACGAAATCGTGGGTAACAAAGTTGGTAAGACAGCAACATCAAATCCCGCAGCCCGAATCTCATCCGCCAATTCGGGGGTAGAAACATAGATTTCTACACATAATTGTGCTGTTAGATGTGTGCGAAACTGTGTACGATGAGGTCTTCAATAGTAAAGGGGCTAAAAAGGTTTGTCTTGGCCAAAAACGCATGTGCGCAGCTTCTCGCCCCAGGACGGTAAACTCTCTCCTGCTAGGCTTAGGTAGGCAATTGCATGCCCCTCGTAGGGTCGACAGATTCCTCTACGCTAGGCTGTAACATCTAAATCTTTCCTATCCTCCCTATAATTTCGACCTTAGGTGCTGATAGAGCGACAGTGTGGTGTGAATCTCGAACCCATTAGCTTGAGGTAGGTGGTATAGACTGCCGCAACAATGGAGCTCTTTCCAGTCGGTCAATTGAAACCATTTTTAATCAGCAGAAGAGAGCTGCTATGGTTGATTTCCTTTGCATTGCATTCATCTCAATCCCGCGTAGGAAGTAACTTTGCGTCGCTACCATGCAACCGACCCGCATTAGAATTAGATTTGTTTAGAACGGTTCATATGTGTCGCATTAAATTTCGAATTAGATCCGTTTAGAATCGTCGATATCCGTCCCCGTAGATTTATATGTTTGATATCACAAGTTTCTTATTTGAATTCATGCCCGTAAATGCATCACCGTGTTACGCACATGCTACTTATCACTCCATCCATATTTATCATCATCATCATCAACCTGTTAACTGTTTGAATTCGGTATCGAAAAAATATACATCGCAAACAGTCTAGCCTCTCCGGAAAATAAGCTAGAAGTGATGCAGCTGAGTGTCGTAAAGCTCCCTTACCCTCACCACAGAGGGTATTCCTCTCTCGCCTCAGCGGGAGGTGTACCATTCACTGCATAGGCCCTAGACAAGGATCAGGGCACCTCATGGGAGTTATTTTTTCAATGTAAATACTAATGCAATCTTACCAATGTAACAAAAACTTCATACATATCTAAATTCAGAAGTTTTTGCACCAATTGCGTTAAAAAAACACATAAATAACGAACAAACAGAGATGCAATTGGCGTCTGACATCTGTCTATGTAAAGTAACTGTAAAGTGATACTGTAGAGTAAACGTAAAACAATACAAGTATCAAATAAATAATTCATACATTTTCATTTATCCCTTGCAAATAAAACAGCATCATAATTGTTTTTTAGTTAGGAAAAAATAATTTCATTTTAGCCCGAGTTTAGTTTAGTTTTCATCTCAAGTTAGACTCGCATAATCACCCGCGAACACTCATCACTGTAGGTCATACATGAATCACCCGAAAAAACATCTGTAGGTCATCTTGAAATAAAAGAGCATCTCATTCCGCATCTAGTTAAACTTATCATTCACATATCTGCTGTTTACATGAATAAAGAATATGGCACTTTGTCTCTAAGTTCACGGATAGCTGCTCACTCATCAAGTCCAAGATGACTCCTGCTGCAAAACTAGAGTGTGTAACCTGCCGCCAATCGTACACTCCCGAACCAATGTATGGTGGGAGCTCTTCAAGGCGAACGCGTAATGTGCCTCCAGACGGAGAGTGCAAAATAGCGAGCTGTAAATTATGCTAACATGCCGAAGAGATTAAACAACTGAAAGCACAGTTAACTCATGCTTTTGGTGGCCCACCCGACGCAGATGCAGTTAACGCCGATACAAGGCTGCTAGCTGTGGAATTAGAACTGGAAAGCGTGCAGAAACAATTTCGCGACCTCAAAGATATGCTAAACAGCGAAATAGAAGCAACAAAATAAATTACTAAAACTACCCTGCATCGGGTAAATGAGCTCCAAGTGCACTTAGACTCAGAATTGGCAAAGAAACTTACAGCTCTAGACTCAGAGACCAACGACCGTATCAAATCGATAGAAAAAATGTCAACATTGCTGAGACACACTACACAAATGTAGTGAACAGGTGGCAGGCAGTCAGTGGCAGAGCATCACAGGTCGGGCGACGGTCCTGCCACACCCAAACTGATACAGGCAACCGTTTCGGTGTATTGCCCGATGAAATGGACTCTTAAAACACAGAGGAAATTATTGTGATTGGCGATTACAATGTCACCTCTATCAAACCAAATCAGCAAAGAGAGAGAGTCCAACTAAAAATACTCGGTAAGCCAGGGTTGAAAATTGACGATATTGAAGGAATAATCAAAAAGAAAAACATACCTTCTTCAAATTCAATCATACTACCAGTCGAGGTAAAATACCTGGTGGCGCAGATGGAAGAAACATGGGTAAGGTATAAAACCATGTTAACGAACGTCAAACGATCACACGCGAACATCCATGTCATTGGCATCTTGCCTCATCCAAACCAAAGTAGATACAACTTGAGCAAGATGACATTTCTAAACAATCGCTGAGCAACTTTCTGCAAAGCACAACAAATCTCATTCTTGGACCATTGGGAAACTATGATCAGCCTCATAAACTATGAATTCGGTAGAATCACCAACAAGGCACGCATAAACACGCCTGGGCTTGATACCCTCAAAAGCATCGCTCAGAATATCGGTGCTGGCCTCATCACCGAAATTAAATCAAAAACATTGTCTACGCCCAACACAAGACTCCGCCATTACTGCCCAACGGAATGAGTCGACGGCCGCCGCGCGAGCAAGTAGCAATCACGGATCCTGCAGTAACGATAGAGGAATAGCCAACGACTCGCGGCATGGCTTTAGACACAACCGTTCCTGTCTTACAAATCTGCTACTCTTTTTCAGAAATATAATCGAGATCCACGACACAAAATCTCCAATCGATTTCATTTACCTTGACTTTCAAAAGGCCTTTGATAAAGTCCCCACAAGCGCCTAATTAGTAAATTGCATAGCATCGGTATTCGAGGGGAGCTTAACAGATGGATAAAATGCTGGCTTACGGACAGACGGCAGCGAGTTGTACTTAACGGAGCTCCCTCCCCCTGGGGCAACGTTACAAGCGACGTGCCTCAAGGATCCGTGTTAGGGCCAGTTCTATTTATAATATTCATTAACGATCTCGATACCAACGTACTCTCAAACATTAGCAAGTTTGCAAACGATACTAAGATCGGAGGAAAAGTGCAAACGGAATTAAAGTGTCAGCAGATCCAATTTAGACTTGAATAAAATTGTTGATTGGTCAGCAAAATGGCATGTGAAATTTAAAGTCGACAAATGCAAAGTTATGCACATAGGTCTTCATAACCCCAAACACGATGATTCAATCTCTGGAAAAAAACTCATTCCCGTCACCGATGAATGAGATTTAGGTGTCATCATTAGTAACGACTTCAAAAGCAGCAAGCAATGTAACGATGATGCCAAGAAAGGCAACAAAATGCTAGGTATGATATCCCGCACTATATCTTACAAAAATCAGCACAGTATGCTCAAGTTATTTAATGCATTTGTTAGACCGCATCTCGAGTATGCCGTTCAATTCTGTTCGCTATTCCTTAGAAACTACGTTATTAAACTTGAGAAGGTTCAACGTAGAGCTACCAAAATCATCCCCTCGCTGCGGAATAAATCGTACGACGACAGGCTTCGTGAACTCAATCTTCATTCGCTAGAGAAATGTCGAGTCAGAAGCGACATGATAGAAGTGTGGAAGATTATGAAGGGTAAGGGAAACGTCGACCGAGCGAGCCTTTTCACTCTTGATACAAACGGAGTGACCAGGAACAATGGATACAAAATCGTTGGGAAACGTTTCTCACTCGACATCACGCGCAATTTCTTCACGTATAGAGTTGTCGAAGAATGGAACAAACTTCCAGCGGAGGTTGTAAACAGCAATACAATTGAAACGTTCAAGTCGCGCTTCGATAAGTTCTACATAAATTGCCGATAAATAGCTAAGCTGTTCCATTTCCTGTTGTTATAAAAAAACAGAAATGGCACGCGACGCTTTCTTAGACGTTCTACTTCAAAACTAATCCTCTTGCTACCAAAAGGCAACTAGTTTGGGCCAATAGGCCTGTTGTTGTCTTCCTACACTTGTGAACACTTGTAAACAAAAATAGATTCACCACTAACAAAAAAGTCCATCGAAGTAGCACAGCAGCCCCCGACCGCAACCGAAGACTTTCTGGCAGGATTCCGAGCCAAAATACTCTCAAATGTTACTATATAAACGCTAGCAGTCCCCAAGACGAAATCGACGAATTGGGAATCCGGATAAGATCAACATAATAGCAATCACAGAATCGTGGATGAAAGCGAGCACCGGAAATTGTCTGGGCGAATTCACTCTCCCGGGTTTTCCCCTACTTCACAAAGGTAGACTAGGCCGTTAGGGTGGAAGAGTATTGTGTCTCGTAAAAAATAATCTACAAATAATACAAGTCTCTATTCCAAGCAGCACACACGACATAGTTTCAATACAAGTAGTCGGTAAACATACGAACTGTCAAATATCACTACTTTATCGTCCTCCCAAGAGCATTGTCGCAGATGATATCAATCTTTACAACACCTCCGTCGATGTGGTCAAAACACAAGACATTATTGTACTTGGAGACTTCAATATTCTCGACATCGATTGGAATACAGAAGAATGTACGGCCAATGGCCGTACATGCATGAGGTAGCAATATTCTTGATCTTATATATAGTGCAAGCGACTCTCATGTCACGAACGTCGAAGTGGGCGAACCCCTCGGAAATAACGACCCCAACTGTATCCGTTTCATGATTGAGTTTGAGTTGAAAACGTCAATTAACTGCGCAAAAGTCCCTAACTTTAGATTAGCTAGCTTTGATAACTTAAGAGAAAAAATGGCGTCAGCAAATATAACCCTCGGATAAGATGTCAATCAATCGCTAAGCAATTTTTTGAGTGCACTTCAAAATATTGAAATTTGACCATGTCCTTCGCAAAAACAGGCGAACAGCGGTCAATCAGCCCAAGTACTGGAAAGGAGAATGGCAGCGCCTTCAGTCGCAAGAGAAAGCAAAACACTCGAATGAACAGAGTAACCCACACGACGATGCTGCAAAAAATGAATTAGAAATCAGCAGACGGATTTTTAAGACGGTCCAGAAACGAAAGAAAGAAGATTACAAAAATGAAATTGCGGCCAACTCCAAAACTAATCCGAAACAATTTTCTGTTATATATCTAGCAAAAAATTTAAGATCTGTAGTTAGCCCTCTTGAAAATGGTATCGGTGAGCTTGAAACTTGACTACACTAAAATGAGTGTCTTGCTTAACCAATTTTTCTCTTCTGTATTTACGTTAGAGAATGCGGGTATTTCTGATCCTGAGGATATCATAGCGCAAAGACAAATCGAAGCCCTCAGCACAGTGAATTTTTCTCTTGCCGAAGTTATTGATTGTATTCAAAAATGTGAAAATTACAAAGTCTCCCGGTCCAGACCAAGTTCATCCAAGATTAATGAAAGAGACTAAAAACTAAATTGCCGAACATCTAGCAAACATTTTCGCCCAATCGATCCCAAATGGCACCTGCCCCTCTCAAAGGAAAGAGGCCAAGGGGACAAAGGGGACAGAAAGTGTTGGAAATTACCGTCCAATTAGTCTCACCTCAGTCATAGGTAAATTGATGGAAAGTTAGATCACGGATAAAATTACAGAATTCCTTGAATTAAATCAGTTAATAGGTAACTCTCAGCATGGCTTCAGACGCAATCGTTCATGTCTCACTAACATGCTGCTTCTTCGCATCATTTAGACATCATTTAGCTCGACTTTCATAGAAGGCTTTCCACAAAGTTTCTCACAAACGCTTGGTTAGTAAGTTGCGCAGCATTGGTATTTGAAGTGAACTCAATAACTGGATAAAATGCTGGCTCACGGACAGACGGCAGCGAGTCGTACTTAATGGAGCTTCCTCCAATTGGGGTAAAGTTACAAGCGGCGTACCCCAAAGATCTGTGTTAGGTCTAGTTCTCTTCATAATATTCATAAACAATCTCGACAGCAACGTACTCTCGAATATTAGTAAGTTTGCAGACGGTACCAAGCAATGAGGAAAAGTGCAAACCTAACTCGAGTGTGAGCATATCCAATGAAACTTGGACAAAATTTTTGCATGGTCAAAAAAGATGCAAATGAAATTGAATGTCGACAAGTGTAAAGTTACGCACATTTGTCACCATAACCATAAACATGAATATTCAATGTCCGGAAAGAAACTGATACCTGTCACCGAAGAGAGAGATATAGGTGTCATCATTAGTTACGACTTGAAAAGCAGCAAGCGACGTAACGATGCAGCCAAAACAGGCAATAAAATGTTAGGCATGATACCCCGCACAATCTCGTACAAGAGCAGAAATGGTATTCGCATGTTATACGCTGCACTTGTTAGGCCGCACCTTGAGTGTTCCGTATAATTTTGGTCTCCAAGCATCAGAAAAGACATTATAAAATTAAAAAAGGTCCAACGTAGGGCTACTAAGCTAATCCCTTCGCTGCGCAATAAATCGTACGAAGAGAGACTGCGCGAACCCAACCTTAATCGCTAGAGAAATGTTGAGTCAGAGGTGACATGATCGTAGTGTGGAAGATTATGAAGGGTAAGGAGAACGTCGAGCGAGCAAGCCTTTTCACTTTAGATGCGAACGGAGTGACCAGCAATTATGGATACAAAATTGTTGGCAAGCGTTTCACACTCAAAATCACGTGCAATTTCTTCTCGTATAGGGTTGTCGAAGAATGGAACAGACTTCCCGCGGAAGTTGTGAAGAGCGATACAATCGAAACGTTTAAGTCACGGCTCGAAACATTCTACCGAAATCGCCGCTAAATAGATCCCATCTATAGCACTCTCACCAGTATATTCGTGGAAAATGGTGTCCGGCATTGACACCCATACGGTTAAATTAGTGCCCGGCATTGGCACTAGCAAGGTAAAAAAGTTGCCCAGCATTGGTACCTGCTCGTTGCAAAACGATGTTCAGCAATGACGCCGGTCTGCATTTGTTTAGCGAGGAATGAAGCTGTGACAATCTCAGATCAACACCGTGGGTCGGCGGCTTTCTCTTCAGGTGCTGATTTAGTTGTTTCGAGTATCATCGTTAAATGCTATTTCCTTCAACAAACTTTCCCTTTCTTCATATATTATAACAGAAAATATAATGACACAAGATGCTATCTTAGACGTTCTACTTCTTTCTATTAAAAGGCAACCCAGTTTGGGCCAAAATGCCTGTTGTTGTCTTCTTACACTTATAAACACTTGTAAACACTTGTAAACTCGCTTTCAGACCGAACCTGGCTCATATGCAATGTTAATATGAACAGGATTTTCTATTTGTACCTCAGTGAACGTTATACGGTTCATAATTTTGAGCGTTGTCTCTGAGGGCTTGCAATGTTGGGATACATTCCATCGTAGGAAGCAACTGCCCGGCATAGATGCCTCTTACACACATGACCGCACTTTTATGAGTAGGGTCTAATACAGTGTAGGGTCTAATACAGAGTAGAGCCTAATACATTGTAGGCCCTAACACAGTGTAGGGCCTTATACAGTGTTGGGTCTGATACAGAGTAGGACATAATACAGTGTAGGGCCTAATACAGAGTAGGGCCTACAACAGAGTAGAGCCCAATACAGTGCACGGCCTAATACAGTGTAGGGACCAATACAGTATCTGGATACAATACCTAGATACAATATCAGAGTATCTTGTCCAAAACATTCTAGCATTAATGGGGCGGGTTTTGAAATTGAGTCAGCCCAACACAGTCCATGCACGTGGAGGTATCAACTAATGCGCTCTAGGTCTGCAGCTCCTCTCGACAGGCGGGTGATATAAGGGGCCAACCCTCCTCTATGGAGGCCATTCGAGAGCCTTAAAGTAAATCAAAGTCTCAAGTATCAATCGCAAGGTAAATAATCATTTCCCGAGAGAAACTCAGGTGTATAGGATTAGGCCTAAGATTCAACGTTATTATGGAGTTGTAATTCGTCAATGGCGCATAGCTGTAACGTTATTAATGTTGCCTCCGATATATTTCCATTGGGAGAGGAGCAGCAACCTGGGCAGCACTTATCGGAGGCATCTAGACGACCCCTCGACCCTGCTTGGGAACATCTTAACCACATCATTAGTTAAATGATATTCCTACCCAAACATTTGTGGAATTTGAACACTTTTAAGCAGGTCAGTACTTTCGAAGATGATATGTGGATAAACAAGAACTAGACCATCTGGAATAGGAGGAGCGACGTGGGTGTAAAGTGGGTGAAACGCTTAAGGAGTGCGAGTCCTTGAAGGAATACCAACAAAGCAGTGTTTCATTAGTCCTAGTTTCCTTCCATGTCGTGAAATGGAAGTGTTATTAATGAGGTAGGGTCGAGGCATGCGACGATCTTTATTATACGAGAGAGTTAGAGTTTCAAGAGTCACCCCAACAAGGCATCAAGAACTAGATCGTGTGACGGATCTGATCATCTGTTGATTATACGTAACTGTAATGGAACTTACATGCAAGCTCTACTCCCATATCAACAAAAAGATATTGGAACTAATCTTGAAGGATGATCTTGCTATTGTGTTGATCTAGAAATGTCAAGCGATAATGTGGTGTCTCAGTGAAGTCAGTTCAGCATATGAAGAAAGTTCAAAAACATTGCTATCAAAATTGATTTTGATTTGTATTCCTCCCGATTATTCATGTTTACTCTAGAATTTTTTTCCAGAGCATCAGCTTCATGTCGCTTTGGATTCATGGAGCAACAACTGCTCGTTGCTGATCAGGATGGAGCAACAGCTGCATGCTGATCAGGATGGAGCAACAGCTGCATGCTGATCAGGATGGAGCAACAGCTGCATGCTGATCAGGATGGAGCAACAACTGCTCGTTGCTGATCAGGATGGAGCAACAGCTGCATGCTGATCAGGATGGAGCAACAGCTGCATGCTGATCAGGATGGAGCAACAACTGCATGCTGATCAGGATGGAGCAACAGCTGCATGCTGATCAGGATGGAGCAACAGCTGCATG
>SDVV010016503.1:0-14232 GCA_016164225.1 Gammarus roeselii
GAGTGGAGCAGAAGTGGAAGGGCAACAAACGAGTAGGAGGAGGAAGAGAGGTAGTGAAAGTGAGTGGACTGAATGTGAGAAGTAGAGCCGAGGAGTTCCAGCAGGCGTTGAGGGAAGAATATAACAACGTGAGAGGACAGGACCTGACAGATGTGGAGGAAGAATGGGAAGCGTTAAGGGATGCGTTGCTGAGATGTGCGAAGAAGGTGTGTGGTGCGCGCCGTGTGGGCGGGTGCAGAAGGAAAGGCCGCGAGTGGTGGAACGAGGCCAAACTGGCGGTGGCACGGAAAAGAGGAACGTTTGAGGAGTGGTTGCAGGTGAAGTCGGTGGTGGCTTTTGAAAGCTACAAAAAGAGGAGAAGCGAGGTGAAGCGGGAGGTGAAGAAAGCCAAAAGGAACCCTGATGCCCGGTGGGGCAGACGGCTGTGCCAGAATTTTGAGGAGAACAAAAAGATGTTTTGGAAAGAGGTGAAGAAGGTGAGAAAGAGAGAGACAGGAAAGTAGGAAGTGGTGAAAGATTAAAATGACCAGTTGTTGTTGGAAAGTGATGATGTACGGAAGAGGTGGGCCGATTATTTTGACGATTTGTTGAATGTTGAGGATGACAGAGAGGCTGACATTGTTGCTGTGGGTGGTGGTGCTTGGATGCCAGTTTTGGGAGAAAGTCTTGTGGAGGCGGTGGACGGGATGAAAGCAGGGAAAGCCCCTGGTTTGGATGACGTTGCGACCGAGCGTCTGAAGAAGGGTGAAGTAACGATTGTCGAATGGTTGGTGAGGTTACTGAACTTGTGTTTTGTGGCAGACGTGGTACCGACTGAATGGCGCAGTGCCTGCATTGTACCGCTATATAAGGGCGAAGGAGATAAAAATTAATGCTGCAACTCGAGAGGTATCAGTCTGTTATGTGTGATTGGTAAGTTGTACTGGAGAATGCTGTCTGTAGGCTAGTGTCTGAGTTTGGTAGACTGTGTGGGAGGAGGAAACTTCGAGTGAACGTGGGTAGGAGTTAAGTAATGAGATGCTCGAGGACTGTCGATGAGAGCAAAAGTAGTGTCACCCTAAATGGAGAGCTCATGGAGAAAGTTCAGTGATCTAAGTATCTGGGCTCTCATGTGGAGATAACTGAACTAGTGGAAACTGAAGTGAAGGCGCGAGTGAAGGAGGGTGTTAAGTGTTGGGTGCACTAAAGAGTGTAATGAGCTGTAGGACGTTGGGGATGAAAGCAAAGAGAGGGCTGTATGAGGGTGTTGTTGTCCCAACCGTGCTCTACGGAGCTGAGAGCCGAGGAGAGAAGGAGTTTGAATGATTTCGAGATGAAATGTTTGAGGAGCATGGCTTGAGTAACGCTGAGAGACCGGATCATCAACGACGTGGTTCGAATCAGAAGAGGGATGGTAAAGAAGTTGGAGGACAGAGTGGATTCGCGTGTGTTGAGATGGTTCGGGCACACGGAGAGGATGGATGAAGAGAGATTGATGAAAAGGGTAATGAATGCGGAGGCGAGTGGTCGCAGGCTTAGAGGTAGACGGAAGTTTGGGTGGATGGATGGTGTGAAGCAGGCGTTAGGAAGGAGAGACATGAATGTGGAGGTGGCGAGAGAGCGTGCAATGAACAGGCGTGAGTGGAGAATGGTTCCCGCCTTTGGCATCCCGCTGTCGGGATGGTCGTGGTAGGGGGGAGCTCGACCATTATGACGCGGCGGGGATAAGCCAGTGAAAACTGTCGGGCCCTGCTGCTGAAGACAGATCCTTGGACTGCACACGTGACCCAGTGTATGTTGCGGGGGTCTCGGCCGGACCCTCTAGCACAAAAGGGCTAAGTTGTGTGAGTGTGAGCGTATGAGGATGTGAGGTGCGCTTTGCCGTCGGCCACCCCCCTTTCTGGAGGATGCGGCCTAGTGTCTGTGTATCTGGGTATCGGGATAATTACGGATTCCCGCTATTGATTGGGAAAGAATGAATTTGAATACAACGTATTGAACACATTTAGAAGGTGCTGGAGAGCGTTGTTTGGAAGGTGTTTGATCATGTTGATGTGCACTCGGTCCGGCCCGGTTGAGGTTTCACGAGTGTGGTCGATAACATATAGTAGTTCCTGGAGGGAGGAAGGTATGTTGTAGAACTATTCATTTGCGGAAGTGAAGTCGATATGCTCACTTTTTCTTAGGATCTTTTCCCGTTGATTGTGATATTTGGCTGAAAGTCTGAGCTAGTTTGTCTGCGATGTCCGTGTATGAAGAATAGGCAGTGTCTCAGTCCAACAGTACGTGGATAGGTCGCTCGGGGCGATCTTGGATATGTCTGATTTTTCCCCACACTTGGGAAAGAGGGGTGTTCTGATTGATTCTGTTAACTAATTGGGTCCAGCTTCCTCGCTTCTTCTACACGCTAAGTTTGCGGAACACAGCAACTTTCCTTTTCCAGTCGATTCGGTTCCTGGGGGAACGTGCGCGGCGGAAGGCCCCGTGCATCCTTTCACGCTGTTCCATTCTTCTTGTACCTCCGGGCACCACAGAGGTTGAGGGTAAATATTGGGGAATGCAAGCGGCAGCTGCACTTTGGAATTTCTCGTATAGATGTATGACAAGGTCTCGCTCTGAAATGTCTTCGGGAAGGCCCTCCACACCGTCCTATGCGACATGTGGCGAGCATTCCTCCCAGCTGGCTTTCTGGTAGTTGAATCGGAGTTCTTGTGCGTCGGGATAGTTTGATCGGTTATTAAGGAGCGATTTGATCACTGGGTTGTAATCACTGTCATGTGTTGAAGGCAGGACTCCCCAAACGAGTTGGGGGGCTAAAGTGGGGGAAATGATTGATAAATCGATGGCGGTTTCACTTTCGAGGGTGATCCGTGTGTGTTGTCCGTCGTTGAGAAGGACCAGGTTGTGAGTGTCTATGGTGTTGACCATTATCACTCTCCTGGGGTCTGTTCTCACGCATCCCCACACTTCGTGGTAGCTGTTGAAGTCTCCAAGGAGGAGTACGGGATGATGCAGTTGGTTAAGCAGATCGGTCATTAGTGCCTTCGTGAGGTCGTTGTTTCGTGACGAGTAGATAGATACAACTGTAATAGGTCTTGAGATACATATCTTCACTGCGACAGTTTGGAGTTCTGTTGTCAGAGGAGGGAGGTGATGAGGTATGCTTTGATGGATCATAAGTGCCACTCCGCCATGTGTAGTCACATTATTGTGACCTTCGCGACGGTGTATGACATTTTGCGGGATTGTGAAGGTGGCTGTGTCACGGAGTTTGATCTCCTGGAGGCCTAACACCAAAGGTTTATAGGTGGAGATTAGCGATAATAATTCATCTTTCTTGCTTCTAAGTCCCTGGCAATTCCACTGAAGTATTGTGTTGTTGTTAATTTCGGATCTGTTTCACGCATAGATTTTGATGGTCTGGAGCGGTCGCGTGGTTGGTAGGAACTTTCGTGGTGTTCATGTCTATGAGGCGCAGGTGTCCTAGATCGAGAGCGTTCGCATGAGCGTCCGCTTTCTGTAGAACATGATCTCCTAGACTCACTGTGTTCTCGGCTGTGAGTGCTCTTGTAGGAGGAGGAGAACGAGGGAGTACGATCTTTGTGTTTGCTTCTTGAGCGAGCGCGTTTCTCTTCTATGGAGGGTTTTTAAAACATTTTGATGGACTGTGTAGTAGTCGTTGGGATATTTGGGTCGCGTGCGATGCATGGTAGATCCGTGGTTTTGGGTATCAGTTCTTTGTTGAAGATTTTCCACGCGTCCTTGCGCAGGCTATGGTCGTTCTCACTTGTGAGATGTTCTGGTGTTGGGCATGTTAGCTGAGGGTTGAATACCTCACTTTGGTTTTCGCTGGGTGCGGTTGCAGTTAAAACGGTCAGAAGTCGTTCAACGCTCTGATCGAGGCGAGCAGTGGTTTATGGGATTCTGCTAATCTTTTTGCTTCGTGGCGAGAGGGCGTCGCGTAACCCGCGGTCGTCGTCGGAGGAATCTTCGTCTCCTCGCCTTTTGATTTTCGGGTTATTGACCTCTTTTCGTAGTCGACCGAGGCAGCATCCATCGCAGTGCTCTCCTGGGCACTGGTGGATTCATTGCTTGGGACGCCCGCCTCTATAACGAGGGCGGTCGCTGGGCTAGTTGTGGTATTGTTAGTACTGGAGAGGGGTGTTGGGGTTATGGTAATCGTTGGTGTTAACGGAACGCGAGTGTTTAGGTTGGCGGACTGTGCAGTCCTTTCGGTCATGCTCGCCGGCGCACCTCTTACAGCGTTGGGGTATGTATGACTGGCAGAATTTGATGAAGTGGCCATACATTGCAGGCCATGTCGCCACTGGGCAAGTTTTGTTTTTCCCTGTTCGCCCGGGATTGCTATGAATTCCGATGTGTCACGTTCTGGGAAAGTGATTTGATATGCGGTGGTGTGGATGTTTCGTGGTTTAATCCATTTTGCTAGGGAAACGTTGGTGACTCCATAATCCTTTGCTAAACCTGCTGCAAAAGCCCTTCGGTCAGTTTTGGGAGTGTAGTTGGAAGTGTTTATAAATTGTTTTGTAGCACTGAAGAACGGATGTATTTCGAATTACTTCGTGTTTGTCTATTTTGTTAATCTCTTGTATAGCGTTACTTTGCTCGACATCTACGACGAGGGCCAGATACTTCTTTCCCTGCCGGTTTATGTTTATCGGTCTGCCTCCCAGTTGTTTGGAGAGTGAGTTCATCATGATGAATGGGTTCATTGAGGGAACAACTTTGTTTGCACCGCTATCTACAAGCGTTATGAGGAAGTGGGTAGAGAATGATGCTGATCTTCTCTCCTGGGTGGGAGGGTCAGCTTGGGGAGGGCGAATCGAGGCCGCAGCCTCTTGTCGCCCGGCTTTTTGCTCAGTTTGGTATTGCAGGATCTCTTTCTCAGTCTTGTCCTGGGGGCAGTCTTCGTGTCCCGTAGGGTGGCCGTTTACTTTGCAGTAAAAGCAGTGAGGTTCTTTGGATGGGCACGACAAGGGATCGTCTCGCTTATCGTGGTCGTCCTGGGAGCACCGTGAGCATCTGTTTTTACCGTGACAATCTCGGCTCGTGTGTCCGTATTTATTGCATTTATAGCATCGCATAGGACGTCTTTCGAATGGTATAACCTTGGTTTTGGCGTCAAACAAAGGTATGTCTATGTAGTTAGGTGGGTTGGGGGTTGGGGCAATTGAATTTAAGCAGAAGGGCCGTGGTGGTGTTTCTTCTTGGTTTGATTTTTGGTGCGATTTTCGATACATTCCTCGAATTGGACGAGTCCGGTGATGAATTCGTCGGCTTCATCACTCGGGAGACCCTCTATGTAAATCAGGCCTGAACTCATGGAAAAAGTTGGGTGTGGTATGCTTTTGCAAGGCTTTTCGCATATTCTATTTTTGGAGAGTACAGTGTCACTTTGAATTTTTGTGTCTACTTTAATGGTGAAGCTATCGTTATCGCTGGCGGTGATGTTGAGAATTGGACGGCCAGTCATGAAGCCCAGTCCTTATTGTAGTTTATATGGGCAAATATCCGGTCTGTCATTGACATCGAATGTCATTTTCAAGTGTTCGGGGAATTTAGGGCCGTTGTTGAATAGGTTGTGGTCATCAAATCGTGTGTATTGCCTCCTCTTTACGTTTTTTGGTGTTCGGGCGTTACGAGTTCCGGCTGGGAGGAGAGTGATGTTATCAGAGCGGTTAGAGGCGGGAGCACACAAACAGGTTACGGGTTCCCTGGCCTCTATCCTCTTCATTCGCTCTTCCAATCGAGCATTCATAGTTGCACAAAGGTTCTCGATTTTAGTGAGACGTTCGCCGACTTCACTGGAGGGCGCCGGGCAGTCCTCTTTCTCCAGCTCGGGAAGGCCTATCATTTTGCATATCTTGCCCAGGGTATTCTGCATTCCGGTTATATTCGCGTCCAGCTTTGAGACGCGTTCATTTGTGTCGTCGATTACGACCTGAGTCTGGTCTCTTGTCGATGAGGAACTTCTAAGGGGTTCGTCTTTCTTTCTTGCAGACTGGTTTGAGTGCGACGTTCTGGAAGGCCGTCAGCCCCTCTCCGATAGGGCATGGTTTTGCCCATTGTTTGATCCCCGGCTTCTACCCGGGGTTCTGGGTAATGAAGGTGGGGCCTTCTTTAAATTCATTTATATTGTACATACGAATATAAATACTAATTTAATCCTTAAATTTACTTTTGAAATTATTCTTCTTCTTTTTCAATATTTTTTTTTATAATAAACTTTTTTCAAACTATTTTTTGTGGCTTTTTCCAATTTCAATTGGTTTCGATTCTAAATTCCTAAGCCCCGGTATCAGTGTGGGGGCTCACCTTTTTGTGCACCAAGGGAGGGGGTGTAGCTACAAACTGAAAGGGGGGGACGGTGGAGGGATCTCTTAAATCAAAATATATTTACACAAAGGGACAAGTAAAATTTGGTGGTTACTGAGGACACCACGGGAAGGCGGGTGAGCCTGGGATGCCTCCAGGGGGTATCCCTCTGAGATGCATTATAGCTCTTGTTCTAAAGAGATGATAGTCGATCTCTCCAATTTAGTTGCAAACTTTAACCTTTACGAGACGATACTCGGGCTCGGAGCGATATTCGGCTTAGAGCGGTGACCGGCTCTTATTTTGATACAGCAAAAAAAAACTCTATATCCTGGAAACTTGCAAACTTCAGAGCCTAGACGTGAAAAACAGTATGCGATGTTAATTTCAAACTCAGTTAGTCGTCCGTCATTGGTTACAATACTGCCTCTGCGCAAAGCTTAGTCCTTTAGACATCGGGACAATGCAAGCAATGCGGCACTCAATGGGCACCACGCCCGACATAAACAAACAAAGCCTCCCCAACTATTCAACTACAGTTACTCCGCCCCTTGTTAGGCATTCAGTAGCACTGCCGACCGAACCCGGGGCTTTCCCTAACTTTATCTCCTCTACCGCCTCCTGCAACTCTTCTAGTGATACAGTTACAGACAAACAGTCCTCTGGCGCTAAAGGGACCAAAAAGGAGACCCCGCAACACACACATCGGGTGATGTACACGACACAAGCAGTAACAATGCGATGCATTTCTTTAGTTCGAATAGCAATGAGAACATGTCTCAAGAATGGGAGTATCTCGTGACATCTCTGATCGGTGCAAGTTGGCACCAGTAATTGTTTTTAGTCTCGGCAAGGACAGGCTACAACTATCGTTTCGAAGCTGTCTGAGACATCGAAGACTAGTTAAGGCCTTTGCATCCAGGTCCTCAATGAACCTTAACTGAGTGTAACCTCGTCCACCCACCGGTGGGTGGTGTTGTACTCGTAACCCCGTCCGCCCACCGGCGGTGTTGTGCTCGTAACCCCACCCACCCACCGGTGGTGTTGTACTCGTAACCCCGTTTACCCACCGGTAGTGTTGTACTCGGAACCCCGTCCACCCACCGGTGGTGTTGTACTCGTAACCCCGTCCACCCAGCGGTGGTGTTGTACTCGTAACCCCGTTTACCCACCGGTAGTGTTGTACTCGGAACCCCGTCCACCCACCGGTGGTGTTGTACTCGAAACCCAGTCCACCCACCGGTGGTGTTGTACTCGAAACCCCGTCCACCCACCGGTGGTGTTGTACTCGTAACCTAGTCCACCCACCCGTGGTGTTGTACTCGTAACCCCGTCCACCCATGGTTGGTGTTAAACTCATAAGCCCGTTCACCCACCGATGGTGATGTACTCGAAACCCCGTCCACCCAGGGTTGCGTTGTACTCGTAACCCCGTCCACCCACCGGTAGTGTTGTACTCGTATCTCAGTAAATGCTCCAGAATAGTGCGGTGCAATCTGGTGCCCAGCTCCAGCCGCACCGTCTCTAGGTTGTGTCCGTCCAGACACGAGTCCAACTGCTTCGAGACTGTGCCTAGCCAGCGGGTTACCGCCTGACACGCCGCTGTGCTGCCTGCGCGAGGACACGGCGCATTAAAATGTGTAGGGCTCATGACAGCAAGCGAGAGACTAATAATGCTTGTTGCATCAATGGTTCAGCGCCCAAAGGACATTGACACCGCGCTGGAAATTCCGGTCACTCTTAGTAGCAAACGATATGGTCCACAGGTTCAGCGAGTTGCTAAGGACTTGCATATTTTCTGTATCTATATAGCTGTAGACATCGTGTAATGCATGAATATACGATGCAAACGGCAGCTGTAAACTAAAGAATACTAGTAATAAAGAAAGTCGTGCACAATAGAATTAAAGAAACTTGAAACAAATATAACACCACAAAATTTGGGATAGTTCACGTGTTTTCCGTTCCTGGAATTCAAATATTAAGTTGACTTTTCTTCTGCAAATGTTAACTATTAAATGGGACATACATAATCCAGTCTAACCCTCTCCTGTCCACTTGCCGGCAACACTCATGTTGTCTTGCTCCGGCTTGAAGTCTGCTCGCCGCTGCAGGGAGTGGAGCAGATGGCGTGCATAGAGACAGCTGGCGCCCACAAGGCGCTCCAGACCGGCTGATAGGCGTTGTTGCACGCGCTGTACCAACTGACGCTTGCGCTGAAGAACGCCGCTGTGCTCGGGGGATGATCTGAGGGAAAGGGGGACACCTTGTTAGACCTGAGGTTGTGTCATAGAATACCGCTGTGCTCGGGGGATGAACTGAGAGAAGAGGGGAAAAGAGGACACCTTGTTAGACCTGCGGTTGAGGCACAGCAATTAAAAGTAACATATTACTTCGACTCGAAGTTAAATACAGTATTATTAAAAAAACTTAATGATTCGCAGAGGCTGAAGAAAAGCCAATAGACATATGTTCAATAGGTCGTCTACGCAGCGACTAAATGTACGATTTCAATATTTGGCGGATGGTTGTTGAATTACGAGCGCAACTCACAAGGTTTTTGCAGCATGCGGCAGCGCAAGTGCCCTACTTACATGACGAGCGGCAGTAACGTGTCGTGCAGGAGTTTGTGCAGCAGGTGCAATACGGAGCTGGTCTGCTGCACCACCGTCAGGAACGTAAGGTGGGGAGGGGACTTGACCTCCCCCGCGGGGATGCTAGTCACGCCCAAGTCTGGGGGGAGAGGCACGAATCAATGGAAGAATGCGAGTAAAACACAATGGAATGGAAAAAATTATAACAGATAATTATATTATGATGAATCAAGGGTAACCAGCGTCCTCATCGCCCCGGGAAATCGATATGCGGGAGAGTATATTTATAGCGCTAGTGATCAGAAGAAGATTACTAGTAACATTTGCACACATGTCATTCAGCAAATTGAGATTCGTTTTCAGGTAGTATAAACAAAACTAAATCTTGTTATGGCAGTCAAGAAGAAGTTCATAACAAATATAAGGATCGGTCAAGATGACATCGAAAAAAATCTTACAGGAAAGTTAAATAAGCACAGGCGTCACTGACTGATTTCTTCACGTCGGGGGCAACAAAATGCCACAATAGTAGCAAGTTGCCTCCCCTTTCCACAAGTGCCGGCAACTCACCAATGGCGTAATCCACATACTCATTGATGAGGGAGTTGGTGAGTAGGTTGTAAATCTGCACCGCGTTGCTAGCCACAGCGTTGCTTGAGGAGAGCTGGAACACAATACACAACGACGCTTAGTGAACACGGCATGATGCCACATTGCTGTGACAGAGGAGGCTGGGACACATAACGACGCTCAATAGACACGGTATGATGTCACATTGCTGTGACAGGCTGGAACACAATACGCAACGACGCTCAGTACAGATACAGACACTGGGCCGCATCCCCCAGAAAGGGGGGTGGCCGACGGCAAGGCGCACCTCACACCCTCATACGCTCACACTCACACAACTTAGCCCTTTTGTGCTTAAGGGTCCGGCCGGTACCCCCTCAATATACACTCTGGGTCACGAGTGCAGCCCGAGGATCCGTCGTCAGCAGCAGGGCACGAAAGTTTTCACTGGTTTACCCCCGCCGCGTCATAATGGCCGGGCCCCCCCCACCCACGACCATCCCGACAGTGGGAAGCAAAGGGTGGGAAAGCTCATCAGAGCAGCGTCAAAATTAACCATTCACAAACATTCTCCACTCACACCTGTTCATTGCACGCTCTCTCGCCGCCTTCACATTCATGTCTCTCCTTCCCAACGCCTGCTTCACACCATCCATCCACCCAAACTTCGGTCTACCTCTAGGCCTGCGATCACTCGCCTCCGCGAAGGGGTAGTTTTGCGACCGTCGCAAAAACTTTTGGTCGCAGGTTTAAGCCGACTGGAAGGGCCGAGAAAAAGTAAAGCTGGTCTCGTAGTTTAAGGGCCAGGTATTTTTGGAACGTCGAATGGATTGGAACGTGCGGGAAAGTGTCCTTCATGTCCAACTTGGTATACCAGAGAGGATGCTTCAGCACGGCCTGTATTCTTTGCGGGTTGGACATCCTGTACGTAGTTACCGGGACGTGTCTGTTGAGCCGGGAGAGGTCAATCACTAAGCGATCCTCTCCCGAGGCCTTGGGTACCGCAAGCCTTTCCGCAGGAAGTCTAACACGAGGGTTTTGAGAACGTCCTTGCGTTGTCGTTGAGAGGCAGTGTAATCAAGAGGAGGGGGTCGTGGCGCCCAACTCCAAGATAGTCATTTAGAAAGAGTGCTTTTGACCAAAGGCGTTGCCTCGTTCTCGTGTGCTAGGCCACCAAAAGGTGGGGGGAGGGTCTTTTTGCTGATGAGTTTCCTCGAACCTTCTGGCCACGTCCCTGGCCTCTTGGTGCAGTGGTGGAGCGGGCCCCAGAACCTGTATGTGAGGTACTGGAGCCTCCACGCTTTCCTTGGGGTTGCATGGCACTACGGTGGAACGCAGGGCGATCGCTGGGAGATGCTTGTCGACCGCTTTGGCCACGGAGGAACCCCGCGCGACCACCTTCCGGGGTTGCGGAGGCTTCTGTGCCACCGGTGGTGCAGGGGCTATGAAAACTGAAGTGGAGGGGGCCATAAATGAGAGAACCTCCGTTCTGCTTCGGAAGGTTTCAAGCTTCAAAAAGCATTGAAGATCACCACTTGGGCGAAGAGTTAAGGTTAAAACATCGATCCTGCTAGAAGGGCTGACCGAACAGACTCCGGAGCAAACTGGTCCAGAGTCTGGAAGGCGTATTTTTTATTGTCACAGAGCAGCTTTGATCAGGGATCCGGACAAAAGTTTATGAATTGAGACTGAGGAGTGTTCCGTCCCACTTTCACTGTGAACCAATCACTCACCTCGCTTCCCACTCTGACATATGCTCGGCTGCCAACATAAAAAAACTCTGCACCGCTTTCAACAGATGTCCGCCCACTCCATACAACCTTGTCAATTCTGTAGTATGCCTTCTCCAGATCCATGAAGGCCCAGGACACATCCTTTCCATTTTGCAAGGTACTTCCCACAGACCTGTCTCACTGCAAAAATCTGATCGGCACACACTCTACCACTCCTACAGCCACACTGTTCCTCTCCAATTACGCAGTCCATACAGTCTCTAATCCTTTTGATTAGCACTCTCCCGTACAACTTACCAAGCACACATATGACTGATACCTCTCGAGTTGCAGCATTCATTTCTATCTCCTTTGCCCTCATATAGCGAAACAATGCAGGCACTGCACCACTCAATCGGTACCACGCCTGCCACAAAACGAAAGTTCAGTAACCTCACCAACCATTCGACAATCGTCACTCCACCCTTCTTCAGGCACTCGGTCGCAACGCCATCCAAGTCAGGGGCTTTCCCTGCTCATCAAAATACTCGGCCCACCTCTTCCGTACATCACCACTTTCCAACAACAACTGGCCGCTTTCATCTTTCACCACTTCCTCCTTTCCGGTCTCTCCCTTCCTCACCCTCTTCACCTCTTTCCAGAACATCTTTTTGTTTTCCTCAAAATTCTGGCACAACCGTCTGCCCCACCTGGCATCATCGTCCCTTTCGGTTCTCCTCACCATCCGCTTCACCTCGTTTCTCTTCTCTTTGTAGCTTTCATAAGCCACCACCGACTTCACCTGTAATCACTCCTCGAACGCTCCTCTTTTCCGTGCCACCGCCCATTTGACCTCCTCGTTCCACCACTCGCAACATTTCCTTCTGCACCCGCCCACACGGCACGCACCATACACCTTCGCACATCTCAGCAACGCATCTCTTAACGTCTCCCATTCTTAATCCACATCTCTCCTGTCCTGTCTTCTCACGTTGTCATATTCTTCCCTCAACGCCTGCTGGAACTCCTCGGCTCTACGTCTCACATTCAGTCCACTCACTCTCACTACCTCTCTTACTCCCCCCACTCGTTTTTTGCCCTACCACTTCTGCTCCACTCTCAATCTACCTTCCACCAGCAGATGGTCAGCCACTCCTCCACCCTCCCCTCTCAACTTCCGCACATCCGACAGCCTCCCCACCACTCTCCTCGATATCAGCATAAAATCCATCAGTGCTCTCTCCACCACTGCACCACGGGCCATCTTTACCCATGTGTACTTGTGGATATCTCGCTTCTTGAACAAACTGTCCATGACCACCAACTCCTGCTCCATACACAGACCTATCAGGTTTTCTCCACTATCATTTCTACCGGGTACACCATACCTTCCTATCATATTTTCCACCACTACATCTCCAACTCTCGCATCAAGGTCACCCAGTACAACTACATTGAAATGACCTCCAAAACTCTCAATACACCCACTCAGGTCGGTCCAGAATTGCTCCCTCTCCTCTTCACTCCTCTCGCTGCCAGGTCCTTAAGCACTCACAAATGCCCATCTTTCTACGCCTAACTTAACTTTCACCCACATAAATCTTGAAGACACCTTCTTCCATTCGGTAGCGCTACTAGCCAACCTATCACTCAATATCAATACTACACCTTCTCGTGCCCAGCCTTCCTCCACACCACTTTCTTCCACTTACCACACCAAACTCATATCACCCTTACTTTTCAATTTCGTCTTACTCGGCGTCAACACATCAAACTTCCTCCTCACAAACATCTCACCAATCTATCTCCTCTTTTCCTCATTCGTACTACAGCCACGCACATTCAGCGACCGTAACAATTGGGTTCGGAGAGGCGTGAGCCTCTAGTCCCCCCGCTCCTATTGCCGTCTTTGAGGAAGGGGCTTACTGAGAAAGGGATTCCTAGCCCCGCCCTTTTTTGTCGTCTTTTACGACACGCAGGGATTGCGGTATCACGATCCTACTCCCGGCTACAGAGCGCCCTTTTAGTCGCCTTCTACGACACGTGGTGTATACGGTAGCAAGATTCTAACGCCCCGGCTACAAGGCTGAGTTGGGGTTAGTTGAAACTCCATCGTGAGAGGAATAAACAGGGTGTAATACAGAAGGAGTCCTCGACCTCCCAATGGCTTCCCAGTCAAATGGTAAGGCATGACCTTTCATCCACCAAGCACTCTGAATCAATGAAAGGGCATTTTACAGTTTATATGAATGTCATAGGACATTTTACGTCCATTGACAATTGATGTCTTTCCGACAATTAATGTCTTTTGTCATGTTGATGTCTTTCGACAATTGATGTCTTCAGGGAAAAGGCAGGGCACACTGAGACAGCCTATTCAGTACGTTTGCGTAATTGCCGACTCTTTTGTCATGTTGATGTCTTTCGACAATTGATGTCTTCAGGGAAAAGGCAGGGCACACTGAGACAGCCTATTCAGTACGTTTGCGTAATTGCCGACCCCATCTGTGGTTCTGTAGAGGCAGTGGGTCACTAATCCACTGCCCAGATGGGCCGCCGCGTACTGAATCTTACCTAGTGTATAGGTGCTGGGACCCTGTGGGTCCAGTGAGGTAGAAGAATGCTGTAATCAGGAGCTCAGTGTCCCGTCTGCCTCTGTCAAGCAGCTGCGCCTGCATGAATGCCGAAGTAAGGTAGACCTTCCTTATATAGTGTTACGGGAAGGGGGGGGGGGGTTCAGCTGGCCCCGGGCGCTCCGACCGCCATTTTGTATCTAAACGACAATTATGACCGAGCAGCCTTGTTTGATCAAAACCTATAAAATCGGGGATAGTCGAGAAACTTGAAATTTTCTAAATTCCCGAGTAATGTGGGAAGACACAAAGGTCTAAATCAGTCGAAAAATACTTTCAACAAAGGTTATCAAGATTCTCGCTATAATGTGTCTCTGTAATGTTTCCTCATCAACATTCATTCAAATGAAAAGCTGAAACGCTATGCTAACACTATGGCTCTTACGAAATGGAAGAGAATTTAATATA
>SDVV010016504.1:0-14232 GCA_016164225.1 Gammarus roeselii
AGGTGAGTGATTGGTTCACAGTGAAAGTGGGACTGAGACAAGGCTGCGTGATGTCTCCCTGGCTGTTCAAACTCTATATGGATGGAGTGGTCAGGGAGGTGAACGCGAGTGTGCTGGGTCGTGACTTTGAACTGTTGGAAGCGAATGGGCGGAGTTGGCAGTTGAGCCAGTTGCTATTTGCTGATGATACGGCCCTGGTTGCGGATTCGGAGGAGAAGCTATGTAGGCTAGTGTCTGAGTTTGGTAGAGTGTGTGAGAGGAGGAAGCTTCCAGTGAACGTCGGTAAGAGAAAAGTAATGAGATGCTCGAGAAATGTCGATGCGAGCAAAATTAGTGTCACCCTAAATGGAGAGCTCATGGAGGAAGTTCAGTGTTTCAAGTATCTGGGCTCCCATGTGGAGATAACTGAACTAGTGGAAACTGAAGTGAAGGCGCGAGTGAAGGAGGGATGTAAAGTGTTGGGTGCACTAAATAGTGTAATGAGCTGTAGAGCTGGGGATGGAAGCAGCAAAGAGAGGGTTGTATAAGGGTATTGTTGTTCCAACTGTGCTCTACGGAGCTGAGACTTGAGGGGTGAGAAGAGAGGAGAGAAGAAGGTTGAATGTATTCGAGATGAAATGTTTGAGGAGCATGGCTGGAGTTTCGCTGAGAGGCCGGATCACCAACGACGTGGTTCAAATCAGAACAGGGATGGTGAAGAAGCTGGAGGACAGAGCGAATTCGCGTGTTCTGATATGGTTCGGGCACATGGTGAGGATGGATGATGAGAGATCTGTAAAAAGTGTGATGAAGGCGAGCGCGGTCACAATAAAAAGGTTGATTTGATCGTAAATAATTAAAATGGAGTACGGCGATTGTAATTAACCAGCGACGTTCAGTCGTTCATCTCCAAGTATCTCCGAGCGCGGTCACAGTCGAGAGGTTGATCTGATCATAAATAACTAAAATGTAGTACGACATTTCAACCGCAGACGCACCAGTTGACCCGGAGGTTGTTGGTGTTGCTGAGCCCCGGTTTCCACCTGCGGTAGCGGAAACCGGGCCAACGCACCGCGCAAAATCCTCAATACTCACCGACACACGCGTGTTTAGACAAGGGGAGGTGGGAGATGAGAAGGAGGTGACCGGCTTACTGCAGTGGAAGTATTTTTGTTGCTATCTGAAATAACTTTATGGGTTGTCTGGCAAACAAATGACCACCCGTGTGGTATAATTTTAATCGTAGCCACCAGAACATTGAAACTTGCAGCGTGTTCATGTACCTCAGCCACACTGCAACGCACCAACCACACGCGCGCAGGGATAACCTCATGTAGAACAGGGATGTTTTGTAGGATAAAAATGATGCGGATTGTTCACTTGTTAGTGAAGAACAATGCAGTGGATATGTCGTGGCTCTGATGTTTTGAAAGTGTCGGTAGGCCTGATGCCCGGGCAGCGCACAGGCTGCATTCACGTCAACACCGCACAAGGCACTATCCCCACCGGCGAGGATACGAAACAGGGTGGGTTGATTGACTTTCTTCGCTGGGGCCGGAGCTCCAGACGCCGCCACCGCAGGCAAGACATCTTGAAGGAGTTGGTCCAGAGCATTGTTTTGTGTAGTCTGTCCATGTCCCACAGCTGCACTAGATGGCGCCTATGCGGCGCTTGTAAGGTCGCCAACAAGTGGGACATGGGAATGTGTTTGGACCGGGGTTGGCTTCTATGTCACAGGCTTTGAGAAGAAGAAGGGGAAGAAACGCCGGTGATTGTTCACTTCCCGTTAGGGTAAAAATGTATATGTTGTGGCTCAGGTGTTTCGTGTTTTGTCGGTGGGCCAGAAGCCCTGGCAGCACACAGGTCGTATCCACGTCGACGCCAGCGGCGGCGACGTGAATAGAGGGGGTTGAGGTTCTTTCGCAGAGCCCTGATAGATCTGTCCATGTCCCACAGCTGCACTAGATGGCGGTTATGCGGCGCTTGTAAGGTCGCCAACAAGTGGGACATGGGAATGTGTTTGGACCGGGGCTGGCTTCTATGTCACAGGCTTTGAGAAAAAGAAGGGGAAGGAACGCCGGTGATTGTTCACCTCAGGTTAGAATAAAAATGTATATGTTTTGGCTCTGGTGTTTCGTGTTTTGTCGGTGGGCCAGGGGCCCTGGCAGCACACAGGTCGTATCCACGTCGACGCCAGCGGCGGCGACGTGAATAGAGGGGGTTGAGGTTCTTTCGCAGAGCCCTGATAGATCTCGACGCCCCGACGACGCCACCGCGAGCATCCCATCCTGCGACGGTCTGCTCGGATCTCGTAGACTCCCTCTTGGACGGTTGTCGAGATGGTCGTGGGTGGGGGGAGGGGCCTGCCATCCTGATGCAGCGGGGGTAAACCAGTGAAAGCTGTCGGGCCCTGCTGCTGACAACGGATCCTCGGACCGCACTCGTGACCCAGACCAGAGTGTGTGTTACGGAGTTACCGACGAGAACATTTAGCACAAAAGGGCTAAGGTGTGAGAGTGTGAGGTCCACCTTGCCGTCGGCCATCCCCCTTTTGGGGGGATTCGGCCTCGTGTCTGAATCTGCGCCCATGGCATATACAAGGTCTGACTGGACTAGAGGGGAAAGCATAGTTTGAAGAACAAGATTCATGGACTCAAACTATTAGGAGGCAAGGATCTAGTATAAAGTCGGGGACGCAATGGCGATCACGCATTGATGATATAATTTCAGTGCCTAACTATTCATCTTGCAATGTGATGGTAACTTCATCTTCATCCCTGCACGTAATTCAGAGAAGAAAATAAAACTTTTGCATAAAAGTTTATAAGAAAAAACACAACTGACATTCAACATAACAATCTCCTTTCTAAAATATTAAACTATGTAGTTAACTTTAAAATCAAATTAAAAATTGAACGTACAAAATACACTTTTACCACAAATTCATTGATTTTCCCTCGAGATAATTTTTTGGTGTTCAGCATGGACACTTTCTGACATCTCGCAGCGACAGCCACGGCCGAACAGAACTACTGCTGTTACAGCATCGACTGCTAAGTATCGGAAGTAAAGACGCTCGGCAAGGAGAGTGCGGTTGGGATGCATTGAGGCGTGTCCTCGAATGTTGCGGGCAACTCTAGAGATTGATTGCCGAAGAGATGCGTAGGATTGGGATTACAAGCCGCGGAAATCTCTGGTGAAGGATCAGCCGCGTTACATGATAGCGGCGACCCATGATGGGAGTTCATGGGGTGTGGCGTCACTGGGTATCTTGAGGCCTGTGTAAACACATTCGGTAACTGTATTGGGAGCTCACGTAACAAATGCAAGTCACGTTGCTCCGAAAGTAGCCGAGATTGCTCCAAGGAGCGTGATTGGGTATTGAGCTCCAGGGTTTGAGGCGTGGAATTGATACTAGGGGAAGTTATAATTGACGAGAATTGCAGTAATGACGAAGAATTTGAAAATTGTAGAGCGGACTGTGTAGTCCTCAAATATTGAGGCCCCGTCACGAATGATCGAGAATGCCCCAAAGGTTGAGAAACTGTAGACTGTATGAAAGACACTGAAGGTGGCGGAGTTGGGGTCGCTGCAGAAGGTTGGAGACGATACGGCGACCGTAAAGACAGCTGTGATCCTCGAGACGCCAAGAGAGACGCTAAGGATACGGTCGCCTGAGATACAGGCAACGACTGAGCAACTAACTGGGCCCCTGTAGACGGAACTGGTTGTTGGGCCAGAGACGAAACATAGGACCCGGGCAAGGAAGGCTGAATCTGCACCGCCAAGGATCTGGATGGGTCAACCGGAGATGATAAAGACACAGAGGGTAGAGGAGGCTGAAGTGCAACCGATGGGAAAATTAGTGGAGACTTTGTGACCGGCAACTGTACGGGAGACGTCAAGGTGGACGGTCGATGCCGGGGTGATGACAGAAGAGGAGACCGGGGGAGCGGCACAAACTGATCCCTTGGCAATGAGCGCGACTCGACAATTCCCATTGCTGAAGAGGAATGTGTTGGGGGTGAAGAGACGGACAGAACAGCCGATGTAGTGAAAGGTGTATGAAGGGACATGGACTGGGGCAGATCAGATGAAGGCGGGAGTAGCAGCAGCTCGGAACCACTGGCTTTATTTAGCTGCGCAATAGCGCTACAGATGTCCATAGAATCGTGCCCCATCTCGTTGCAGATCTCCATGGTACTCTGCTGGATGTCTCTTATGTCTACTGAGTTGTCTAATGTAAATGAAGTGTCAGAAGGAAATTGAAGACACAACGCACCCATCTTATCCCTTGAATAATCTTGAGGCATCGTCCCAGCGTCGTTATAGGGAATGTCAATTGCTACAACGCGCTCGTCGTTCGGAGGAGGAGGAGTCTTCGCGTCCAAAGCAACTGATATGCTTAGTTCAGAATCAAAATCGTTACTAGGAGAAGTGAACAGGCACGATTCATTAGAGAACTGTTGTTTGCCTCCTCCCTGCAATGTTCCACTGGGAGTCCTGCTGGAAGGAGGGGATAATTTATCTGATGGACTCATAGCTCTTGAAATTGATTTTACTGTAGGAAGACAACTGGAAAATATATTCTTCGCGACATGATTTTTCAGAGCAAGTTGATCTGAAGACTGCACATGGGATACATACCCTTGAAGGTGTTGATGGAAGAGGGAATTCTTGTCCCCATACCTTCCGGGGATGGGTTTACCACAGCTGCTAACGAATAAACCCTCCTGCATGGTCTTGAACGTCGATCTAGGCTGAAGCGAGGCCGACAATAATGGATCAGAGTTTTTATCCTCGGATTCCAACTCGTGCAGTAAATTAGGACAGGATGACGGTCGTTGCTGCTGGGCTTGGAGCGGTGGGTCAAAAAATATACATCTTTCGGAGGAGACGCTGCGGTCCGCATTAGTTCTCAGAGGTTCCATTGAACTATGTACCGAGCTGGAAGTGTGTTCATTGAAACCATCTTGTGATAAAGATACATCAAGATCATAGCGCGAAGTGTCTTCAATGTGGCCCTCTATTGTAAAGCAAAGATCACCGTCACTAGATTCTTCCATTCTGGGCCCAACTCTACCTTGCGTCTGGTTATCCTTCCGTATGACAGCAGGCTCTTCCAAACGCGGAAGGCTGCTGTAGGGATCGCTTAGATATTCTTTCTCGCAAGGTATAGCAGGAGTGTCATTGGTGAGGAGAAGTTGTTTTTTAACCAATCCTGGTGTCTCGCACTGAGAATCTCGTGAAAGAATCCCGTCACATCGTGAACCGTTTGGAGATGTTGTTAGAGTGGAGGGGAGGTATCTAGAAGTCACTACAGGTAATTCTAATGCAGGTAACTCTTCGCTTGCCAGCTCAGCTGAGCTCATGTCGTCTATCGTCTGAGTCGGCAAAACTTCTAAAGAATCAACAATGCTTGGAGGAAGTTCGATGGCAAGCAGCCTGTCTTTGTCATTAAATTTATTTCTGTGATTCTTGGTAGGGACAGTAGAGCTGGAAAGTGGAGGCAGGGTGTCCGTTGAGTTTTCATCAAACGAATTCTCTAGCATGACCGGACTGCGTTGCACGGGCTTGGAAGTCTTCTCTTTCATCGCATTTGTTTGTGCCTCGTGCTCTATATCGCTCTGCACAGCATTAGTTACCCTCCTTTGCAGCGTTCGCAAGGAAGGCAGAGGGTAGTGTTGTTTCAACAGCTCTTTATAACCAGCGATGCCGCAAGAGAATTTTAAAAGCAAGGCATTTTTGATGGTCTGATCGCTCCAATTCCAACCTCTAGTCGAGTCCTTGCCCAACGCTCTCATTTGGTCGGGGTTGAAGACCGTACGAAAGGATTTTTCCTTATTTTGCATCTCCTTGCGCAACTTGAGGTTCTGTCTAGTGAGATTGCGGTTGCTCTTAACCAGCGTAGCATTGATAGCCGAAAGCGACTCTACCTTCCGACAAAGTACCGCGAGAGCCGTGGCGGTTGCAGGGTCGTGGCATGTACCAGGACTCACTAGCCTCTCTGACCCAGACAACGACTGGCCGAGTCTGGTCGAAGCTGACCGACTGTTTCTACCAGACACAGTCTCAGTGTTCAGTAAAAATTCACTATTAGGCTCAAAATTCCTCTGCAATGCATGTGCATTGTCCCTATCGAACGATGGTTTACTGCCTGAACATACCCCTGACTCATTATTCCAACCAAGCTGGGGCTCAGTGTTGTCACCGGACATTTTTGACTCAAGGTTGTTATACACAGGCTCATGGTCGCCACTACCGATGACTACGGTCTGGTTGTTCTCATCAACCTCTGATCTGTTAACTGTGTCTGATAAAAATAGATGCTTCCCAACAGGTGCTCTAAGAGATATATTGTTGCTTGCAAATGATGGCCTTTCTGGCTTAATACAAACCGATTTGAATTTAATTGACGATGCTAACTTATTGTTTGAAGATGAAACCAACTTTTTGTTTTTAGAAAATTCAAACCGACTATTTTCAGAACCTAACGACCTGCTAGTTGCAGTTGACGTAAATTCAGTGTTTGTTAAGCCTGTTGATTCATTACTCATATATATAAATACTTCACTGTTATTCTCCAACTCACCGTCTTCATTTCTTTCAAGTATTGTCTCGCCATTTTTATCAGTTTTCAATACATTATCCTCACCAGAAGCTGTTCTATTTGAATCTTGAAATATAGCTGTCACTAGATCAAGATCAGTTTCTTTGGTCGTCTCAGTTGAACGTGGATGGGATGTAACACGTTGTGAGCTTTCAATAGTTTTCGACTCTAAAAGAGACTTCGAGTTGTCAACAGCGAATGATCTCGATTTAGTATTGGATTCCACTTGGGGATTTTTCAAACAACTGACAGCGAGTTTCTTCCTCTTTTCGATGGACTTCACTTCCAAAATTTTCCTAGAAGTTGCTGTTGCCTTTTTGTCAGAAAGTGTACGCTGGCGCTTGTTGGCCTTAGTAGAGCAAGGTGATGCTTCCTTGCTAATAGGAAGTTTTGAAGACAGGATTGAGACAGCAGAGGTAGTGCTGGGGACATTACTACCATATTGAGACTGCCACACGGTGATGGAAGTAGCAGTGTTGTCGGTCTCTTCAGAGCTGCGAAGGACCTTTGTGTTCTCAGCAAGAAACGGCATGGCCGTTGAATCCCTGACACCCTCATAGCGACTCTTGCTGCTCTCCATGAACTTGACGGCGGCCACTGCAGCCTGGGCCACGCGCTGCAGCTGCTGCTGCTCGCGGGCGGCAGCTGCTTCTGGCGGTACAAGGGAGGCGTCAGGCATAGCATAAAACGCAGCCGAGATTTCAAGCGTTTTGGGTCAATCATGACTATAATAGCAAAGGTAAAAGCTGAAAACTTTATGTCCACTAAGAAATTTATGTAAAAATAGTCAAGTCCTAACTACGTAACTAAAATTGATCAAAACTCTTTGGAACTTAGTCCATTATCAACAGCTGAAAGAAAAAATATATACATTTTTTAGTGCTGCAAATGATATAAATATGGTAATTGTGGAAATTTGAGTAGAAAACTTCCCATAACTACACGAAAATATTTCAATAGTTTCCAACCTTAAGAGGAAATGCCGACTGTGTCATTCAGTTAAGGGTTTCAGTTTGCAAATGAACTCGCGCACAAATTCTAAGATCAACGTTATTATGAGGATGAATGAAGGGAGATTAGTACAAATGGTGATGAAAGGAGAGGCAAAAGGACGTAGACCTAGAGGTCGACCAAAATTTGGGTGGAGCAGACGGTAGAAAGGAGCAACTTGTGTGTGGAGGTAGCAAGAGAGCATGCAATAAATATGCATGCGTGGCAAATGATTGTGAATTGATGATTTTTGACACTGCCCTGATGGGCTTTCCTGCCCTTGGTATTTGAGAAACAGGATGATCGTGGGTGGGGAGCGGTCATTTTGACGAGGAACGAGTAAACCAGTCACACTGTTGGGTTCTTCTGCTGACAATGACCTTAGACAGCACTCATGACCGATAGCGTGTTGCGGGGTCTTTCGGCAGGACCCTGTAGCGCAAAAGGGCTAAGTTGTGTGAGTGTGGGTGAACAATTTTCATCATTTTCATGAGAGGAGTTTGAGGTGCGTCTCGCCGTTGGCCATTCAACATCCTGGGTGATTCAGCCTAGTGACTGTATCTGTTTAATATTCACATATGTCATTTGAAACTTTGAGTTAATGGAATTGATTGAAAAGAGGGGATAGGGTCACTCAGGGTAACTTGGGGCACACTTTTCATATTTTTGGTTGCTGCAGCAAATGTATGTTTTCAAATTATCAATATTTTTATGTACGGATCAGATCATTGTATGTCTTAGCTCTAAGACAACATGTGGTAGGAGTAATTTTGAAAATAGTTGATACCCTACAAATCGGGTTTTAAAAAAATGTGACCCAAATAACCCCAGGGTCCTGGGGCTATTTGGGTTACCAATTGGAATCAAATATAAAACATGACCTATCAACTCTACATTAATCTGGCCTCAACAAATAATATAGAGCCTGTGTTCCTTCTTATCTTTATCATTCTGTAAGTAAAGTTGCTAGATTTGTATGCGTACAAAATGATTTTTTTCTCATAACTTTTTCACAAACTTGTTTTAAGCCTGAATTCACATCCAACGTTTTCACTTAAAACTAGTTGTCAAATAAAGTGGTCACTACACTATTGTTAGTTAGGCCTATATAGCTATATAAAATCTAACCTTAGGACCTATCTAATAATCTAACATGTACAATCTTTTCATAACTAGGCCAATATCTTCCAATATTTCTCAGCCGCTGGCACAGCATACTGCCTTTGAGTGACAACTACTGATGGAGGCTGGATTATTTCAACAATGTCTTTGATATGATAAGAATAGATGTCTTCCCTAATTTCAGACCACTTGCATGTATTAGTCATGCCTCTTTGCATGCAGCTGATAGTGACACCTTTCTCAATGCTCTTGACTACTCCTGGGAAATGAGGATCTTCATACTGGACCCTTACAAACAAAAGCCATTATTAGAATAAAAAAAAGGAACACAAAAGGTAGCCTTATCATCTGGTAAGCCTAATGCTTTCACCAAGCTAAGTTGGTCAAAAACTTTTCCAGCTCACCCCACCAGACGCAACCAACCCAAATTACCCCGTCTCACTTTTTTGGCTGCAACTCAAAACCTAAAGTAAGGAAACTAATTATATTTGTAGGCTAGTTTACCAATAATATAAGCTATCGACAGTGTGTTCACTTTTGCTGTATGTTTGTAACTTTTTGGTGTGGACAGAAGTTCTTGGGAGGGTAAAATTCACACATCCAAATTTTATTTATTTTTGTGTTCAATGAAAGCAAATACACTATAGATAGCTACCTCCAAATAGGTTCAACAAATAAACTTTTCACCATAAGAAAGTAAAGTTCAAGACATTTCAAATGAGCTAATACAAATAAATTCATCAACGGTTGCAGATAAATTATTATTTGTTTTTGTTTTTTAATGTTCCTATATTGGTCCTTGTATTTAACCTCCACCTCTTAAGCTCTCTGATGCATTTTGGGGATCACCACAGTGCAGCACGGAGTTGTCAATTGGCTCATTTGTTCTGGCCAAATTCTCTCCCGTAATTGCCTTGTTGATGAAGAACTTAATGAAGTGTTCATTTTCAAAGACGTTTCCAAGTTTTTTATTGTTCACAGTGTATTGTTCATGAGGTCGAGAGCCGTTGCAGTGGCTTCTTCTGGGATTTGGCCCTGGAGCCACATGCACGTCACGATCTTGTGTCGTCGTCCAAATTCTGGACGCGACCACCGGGTGACAAATGTTGAAGAAGAAATTTCACCAGTGGGTGACGTTTACACATCTATTTATTATCATGGGGTGTCCGAAGTTCAGACACGAGATCCATTGGAGAAGGTCGGGTTGTCAACATATGCTGGATTTATACAAAAGAACCCATGGGAGTCCTGAGGAGCCCTTCAACACGCCCACCACAGAGCGCGTACAGGAAAACGTTCTTTAGCACTCGTAACTGACACCACTTGTGAGCTACGTAAGGTTTGTTTTCCTTGCAACACAGTATTCCGATGCTTTAGCAAGACCTTCTAACAGCTCTACCCCAGCAACGGGTCCGCTGAAGGTTGTCCCAGTTCACCACATCATGGAGGCCTAATGCTGCCATATCCATTACGTCGTCAACTTAGCTACGTTAACGTTACCTTGACAGTTGTTAACAGATCCAAGAAATGATAAAGAGATTTAATTGCATAATGCACCCAGAAAAATGGAGGGAGAAACTAGCTAAAGAGAGAAGAGAAAAGAGGTGAAGCGTGTGGTGAGGAAAGCATAGGGAGGTTGATCCCGAGGAAGGAGGAGAACAAGATGTTCTGATGAGGTGAAGAGGGTAAGGAAGTGAGAGACAAGTTAGCAGTAAGTTCTGAAAAGTGTAACCAACCAGTTGTTGGTGCCAAACTGTTGTTGTTTAGTTCCAGTGCCTCATGCGGTCGAAGATCCACGGCAGACGCATCGCTTTGAATGCACGGAACGAAAACTAACCAACATTGCATGTTGGATATGTTACGAGTGGTGCAGGCCACTGAATTAGACCTAAACTTTTTGAAAAAAATATTGCTGCCGCGCGGTCGCTCCCACATATCACGTACCGACGTGATATTATGATTGCGCCTACCGGGTGCAATGGCTGGATACAATGTCAAGATGAGCTTAACTGCACAGATCGGACGGGGCGCTCCCTTGTCTATGATGGTGTGACTGGAGGACCGTGTGTTGACCGCACCTCAACCTCGACAGGTGAACCCTGTTAAGCCCCGAAAACCCCAACTCCTACACGTTCACCTCCGTTGTTCAACTCTGCAGGACCATGTTGGCCTCATGATCAATCAAAGCACGAGCAATGAAGTGTGTGATTCTGTTCGTGCATAGATGTGTTGTCTGTAGGTTGGGAATGGCAGTGTAAAGAGCGCCGGAGTGTGTTTGCAAGTCTTTACAAGTGTAACAAGACAACAATAGGCCTTTTGGCCCAAACTGGGTTGTCTTTGGAAAGTAAGAAGAATAGTTCTGAAGTAGAACGTCTATGAGAGCATCATGTGTCTGTGTATTTTTTGTTTTAATAGACCAAAGAAGGGAAAGTTTGTAGAAGGAAATAGCACTTAAATTTGTTACTTGGAACAACTTATCAGTAGCTAGCTACCTGAAAAGAAAGTCACCTTCCCCCAAAGTTGCTCTGAGATTGTCAGTTTCATTCCTTGTTAAACCAATGCTGATCGACGTCATTGCTTGAGACCATTTTGCAACGAGTAGGCACCATGCCGGGCACCTTTTTTACCGTGGTAGTGACAATGCCAGGCACTTGCTTAACCGTATGGGTGTCAATGCGGGACACAGTTTTTCACAAATATTCTGGTGAGACCTATAGCTGGGAGCTATTTAGCAATGCTTGTGCTAATTGCTGATGGTGCATTATGTACATTTTGGTGGATTTGACGTAGGCAAAGTAGGTGGTGGTAGGGATGGGCAGGGTCTACTATATTATTAGACAAATATGTCCCCCTCACATAGAAATGATGTTTGATGGGGAGAATTTCAATTTCCTCATGCAGATGAGGATCGGGTGTCCTCTGTGTACAGGATGTCATGATACATAAAGCCATTTTATGCATTCTTTGTAAAGAGTTAATATGTGTAGGAGCAATCAGAAGCACAGGCAGTGTTTGCATTGGAAATGATGGGTCTTATGAATTGTTTGTAGAGTGTACTAAATGATTCCTCCAATGGTCCATACGTAGTTGTGGTAAGTGCCCTGGTCATGTTCAGTCTATGTTTGGCTTTGGTGATTTTGTTTATGTAGGTTTCAACATGATTCCTGGGTGATATGTTACTCCAAGGATTGTGATAGTGATCTTGTGGGGCATGAGAGTGTTATTGACTAACATTAGGGGGGATGCAGTGTTCACTGTTGTCCTGTGTTGCGTACACTATTATTCTGTTACCTTGCAGTCAGACTATGAGAAAGATCAGCTATTGTTGGAGGTGTGTTAATGGTGTTGTGTGATGATTGTAAGGTCACTTGCATATGAGCTGATATGGGTGCTGGGTTGGGTTGGTGTAGGCCAGTCCTGCATGAAGGCTTTAGCGTGTAAAGGGGAGAAGACAAATATTGGAGACACCATTGGGGAAGTGACGTGTTCACAATGACTAGTTGTTCAGTGTGTGTGCACATCTGCCAAAAAGAAAATTAGTGAGTAACTTCTAGTAGTTTGGAAATATGCCTTACTAATTGGCCAATGACAAAGGTGCATCCCTAGGTACATTGGGCTGGCTTCTTCTCATTGAAACTTCTGTGGATGGTCTGTGCTAGATTGACAAAGAATGTGGTTGTTGATTGTGGTGTCTAGAAGCCATGTTGTGTAGAAGAAGGTGGGATATGGGCATGAATTTTGTTTAGAACCAGTATCTCCATACTTTTTGTGGGATTCAGGAAGGGAGAAATAGGTCTGAATGAGGCTTGATCTGTAGGGGCTACTTTTTGATTCAGCAGGTAGTATATAGAACGTATGGATTGAATACATGAGTGTAACTGAATTGACTGAAAGAACAGTAACTTCATGACAGTAAATGAACTCAATATTACAGGAAAATTGTATAAAGAACCATAGGCCACTAGAAAAACTAAAGTGACTTAAGATCACAGTCACTCATGGTAACTTCCATGAAAAGTTAGCATGAAATATTTACCCAATTTAAAATTTGTTTGCACCATTCTCCACAACACAGTAGCTAGTAGCTATTTAATCAACAATGGATCAAAAAAATCAAATTTATTAGGTAAAAGTGCTCTGGTGTAAGGATGAGACACATGTGTTTCAAAGCCTATTTATTATCCCTACTGGAAATAGGTGCCCTTACAATACCACTTTCATGCCCTAGCTGCACAAGGAGTAAGAAAAAAACTGCACAAACTGATAAAATGGTGCATCTTAAGCATACCAATAATGAAACACCATGATAAGTTGCTCTAAGCTACCTGTACTAGGAGAATCATCCAGCACCTCAGGCAAGTCATTTCTGGGTTCTCCTTCTGATGAAATCGCCTCCTTGCCACTCAGATCAGCTAGCTGCACAGGCCTGAGAACTTGGACACTCTTTCTAGTTGGCTTTGCACGTGGCAAGCTGGGGAACAATGTGGGAATAGCATTGGGCTTCAGTTTGCGGTAGCCATCTTGCCGAAACCGCTCAAACTGATTTTCTCCAAAGTGAACCTGAAAAAAACAAATTTTTGAGTTGAAATGTGATGACAGCTGACAACACAGGTGATAAAATCATTGTTGTGGGGTGGTTTTGTCCCTCTGAGCCTTTTCTCTATAACCATGAGTAGGTCTGTGTAGCTACCACACCTTGATGTTGTAGACTAGACAGAGAACTAGACCTGCCTTGGTCTTACCACTGCTAACAAAGGGCTGCTGTCTTCTCACCTTGTTTCTCACCATGGTTGCCTCAAGACCACCCCACACAACAGCAAGGCCAGAGTGCAGAGCATGACAGGAGGCACAAATGCCACAGCACATCAGACTGCAAAGGCCCAGCAAAATAATGAAGCAGAAAAAAACTGGACCTAAGTGCTTCAGGCAACTGATCATACAGCAGTTCTGTTAGTGACAAAATAAAATGTACACATAGCTACATATAACTACGAAAAAATACATACATGCTTACACACACATCCCTACAAATGAATTACACTTCATCAGCCTAGTCAAAATCAAAAAATTCCTTGTACATCAGATCAGCAAGAGCTTGCTTATAGCGAGTGAAATCTGTCAACAGCACTATGTCAGCAGGCAAGCAATTCTACACACCAACACATCTCACACTGAAGGATCTACTGCGGACATCAGAAGAGCAAGGAGGAAACACCAGCTCAGCGCATGACCTCTACTACCAACTCTTGGACTCAAAGAAAACATAGTTAGCAAATCCTCTGATTTACCAAGCAAAATTTTCCAATATTTGATCAGGTCTGCTCCAAGAAGCCAAAACCTAATGAAAAACAAATCTAGACTCCTCAAACGACCACCATAGTCCATACCAGAAAGTCCATAAATGTTTGAATAGTCCATCTCCTCTGTACTGACTCCAGCAGCCTGCAGTTCCTACAATATCAATGGATGTGTTCCAAACGCAGGATGCATACTCAATAAGGGGATGAATATGCAAAACATTTGGGACAGCT
>SDVV010016505.1:0-14231 GCA_016164225.1 Gammarus roeselii
GAAGTATCAGACTTGGCGAGTTCCTAAATGAATAGCTTGTCAATGGATGGATGCAGGTAATTCTCATAAATATTTATATGTATTACATGAATCAGAAGCACACTCCTGATGTGGATGGCTTCTAGGTTCTCTGTTTCGCAAATCATAGAAGATATTCTGGCTTAAACCTCACACATGAACATCTAGGACAGGGCTTCAGTGTTACGCGAACGAGACAAAACTTCGACAAATCGTTAACAAAAATAATTGATAATCTTTCAGACGTGGTACCAACTTCCTTGACACTTACCGGGGTTATCCGTTGAATAATTTTCCTGCCAGTAGTTCTGAAATTCATAAAACTTTTTTTTATCCATCAGACGGTGAATTTTGAGCGTTTTGATGGATAACTAATTTTTCCATGACAATGACCAGATATTCTGTTCAACTTCTTCTATTCAAGTCATGAGCAATTTTTCTTAGAACAGAAGAAGGGAAACAAGAGTAAAAGACAAAAATTCGAACAAGATTTCGATAATCAATTGGGAAGTCGTTGGCTCGTCATATTTTTTGCCCAAGAGTGTTCGTATCCGATTATTATATTCATAGCAGGATTGGGTCACTTTCTATGGTAACTTACAATGCAACTGTGTAAAATTAATCAAGATCTGATGTGCTTGGGCGGATTTTTCCGCGTAGAATTGGAATCCAACTATTGAATTGAAACGCGTAATTTGCGTGCTGTACTTAACTTCAAGTCACGATGTTGGAAGTAAAACTTCGCTGTCCTTCACAGCTGCTAGTATCATGGTCGTTAGCAGAGAACCAATGACCAAGCTCGTGAGGCGCTACTAACATGTTCATCGGCATGGCTTTGAATGTCTCCCGGAGAGGTTTCACATTACTAAAGAAGTAAATCCCTGTAGTGTTTGGTTTGCGAACAGCTGTAATCGAACCTGCAGAGGGGGATTAGATCCTGATACATCATAAATATTATCTCTTCAGAGCTGATTGTCCTAAATCTCTACTGAGTCACAGACCACAATCAATAATCAATGATAAGTAGCAGTAGTCTAAATCAGATATTATTTATGATATCACCGAAAATCTGTATGAATACTTCATCTTCTCAATATCGCAGCCCTAAAGAAATATAATAGAATATTTTTGGTAAATGCACTTAAGGTAACTTCATTAGACACACAATGTTGTGTTACTGTGATTGAGAAATGTAGCATATTTCCGTAATCGGAAATCATCGTTATTACAAATAATGAACGTCTTCAACATGCACAATGTGTTTCGATGCCAAATTACGTAACTATCTCGTCAACCAGACAGAGCAGAAGTGGAAGGCAGAACACGCAAGCGAACAAGGCTGCGACTTAATTTTAAAGAACAGTATTAGAACCACTGCAACTATTTCGAAATTACCATTTTGTATAAAACTCAGAATGTAATCGGGTCTCATTTGGTAGCTAATATTTTACGTGTTCTATATTTTTCGATAACGGCATGATATTAGGCATTGGGCCTCCCGGTCAGTGCTTGGTAACGACCATGGGAGTACTGGCTGGTGAAACTCTTCAATCAGTGGTTTGTGTTGGGCATGGTGCTGATTGAGTGGTGAAGTGCTTGCATTGTTTCGCTATAAAAGGGTTAAGGATACAAAAATGAAAGCTGCCACTAAAGTGTATCAATTTGTTATGTGTGCTTGTACTGGAGAGTGCCGATAAAATGGATTAGTGATCCACGGTTTGCGCAATTAGTGAGGAAAGTGTGGTTCTAGGCGTGGTAGAGGATGGTTTGATCGAATTTTCGCAGTAAGACAAGTCGGTGAGAACTATCTTGCGAAGGGCAAAGATGTGTTCACGACCTTTGAGGATCTGGAAATGGCCGACGGCAGGGCCGACTTGAGAGCGGTGTAGATGGTGTTTGTATGGAGTGTTCGGGAATATGTTGAAAGCGGTTCAGAGTTTCTATGTTAGCAGCGGAGCGTGTGTCAGAGTATTTAGCGAAGAGAGTGATTTGTTTACATTGAAAGTGGGTCTGTGACTAGGCTGCGTTATGGCTCTGGGCTGTTCAATCTGTACTTGGATGGAGTGGTCAAGAAGGTGAACGCGAGTAAGCTGGGTCGTGTCTTGAAGCTGTTGGAAGCGAATGGGAGGAGTTGGCAGTTGAGCCAGTTGCTGTTTGCGGATGACACGACATTGGTGGCGGATTCAGAGGATAAGCTGTTTGTTAGTGTCGGAGTTTTGTATGGTGTGTGAGAGCAGGAAGCTTCAAGTTAACAAGGATATAAGTGTAGGAATAAGATGCTCGGTTAATGTGGATACAAGCAGAGTTAGTGTCCAAATAAATATCCAAATAAATGTACAGTTTTCCAGTATATGGACTCCCATGTAGAAATGCTTGAACTAGAAGAAACTGGGTGAAGTCGCGAGTGAAGGGAGGGTGCAAAGTGTTACGTGCACTAGAGAGCTGCAGGACGGGTTGGAAGCAAATAGGTTGTACGAGGAGGTAATTGTCCCTACTGTGCTCTACAGAGCTGAGACTTTGGGGGTGAGAGTAGATGAGAGCAAAAGTTTGATTGTTTTCGAAATGAAATGTTTAAGGTGCAAAGCTGGACGTTGACCAAATTAGAACAGGGATTGTGAAGAAGTTAGAGGACAGAATAAATTCGCTTGTTCTGAGATGGCTTGGGCATATAGTGAGGATGAATGATGGGAGATTGGTAGAAAGGGTGTGGAAGGCCGAGGTGAGTGGACATGGATGTCGTTAAACAGTCGTTAGGAAGGAGAGACATAGGAGTGGAGAAATCAAGAGAGCGTGCAATGGGTAGGCGTGAGGGAAGAATGGTAGTGAATGGATGAGGTTTGATGCTGCCTTGATGTGCTTTCCCGTCCTTGGCGTCGCGATGGGAAACGAGATTATCGTGACCGGGGAGGGCCTGGTCACTATGACGCGGCTGGGCTAAACCAGTTTCAATGTCAGACCCTCTACTGACACTGACCACACTCCTGAGCTAGAGTGTTTGCTGCTGGGTCTCACGGCCAGACCCTTTCGCGCAAAAGAGCTAATTTTTGTTCGCGTGTGAGTATATGAGAGTAGTGTGAGGTGCACCGTGCTGTCGGCCACCCTCCTTCCTGGGGGATTCGGCCTCTCGTCTGTATCTGTCACTGCATGATTGAATAGTTTGCCTCTTACCAACTGACAGGTACCAATGTGTGTCACTTGAATGTGAATCAGCCAAAGTGGCAGGGCACTTGGCGTTCCGCAGAGATAAATCTTTAGACCAATACTGTGCCTTCTGCACACCAGTGGCACGTCCTTGAGCGCTCCGCCTCTACGATAATGAAGGGCAAATAGCGCTAGTGATCTATGTGACATGTTCATCGCATTGCAAATAGTGATCTATATTCGATGGGAAATACAGAACTGTGGCTGAATAGCGATTTACAGAGCTTTCAGTACCCATCTTAGTGAGAAGGAAAAGGGCCATGTGTTGTATCAACTACCATTGGATGTCTTTTAACGGAGGGACCAATCACATCAATCCAGGCACGGCTGGACCTTGAAAATGCACATGACTCAATACGGATCAATCACTTTCGTTTTCCTCTGGCAGCGGTGAAAAGAAAAAAGGAAAAGAAATGTGTATGTTGACGATATTCCAGAAAATGCCTCACACATCACTAACACTTTTTACGCTTCACGTCGTCCATTTTTGCCGATGACACCACGATGTTTTGTTCTGGAAATGATCTGAATAGGCTCCATCGAACAATTGATGTCAATCATCTTGAGATCGGGGCTAAAGACAAACAGTATGTCATCGAACATAAATAAGACTCACTTCACGACGAATACAGGAGAAAAATCGTTTGCCTATGTTTCTACATGAGGCCAACCGATCATGAAATTCACAAGCGTATATGCATTATTGTGAACTGAAATTTCCACTTAAGGGAGAATACCAGCAGGATTTGTAAAAGTTCAGTCATGCTGAGACTTTTCCAATTTGTTCTCTTTAGTGTCATTGTGGAATTGTAATTTTTAACCCACATGCAGGAGATCTGATTGAAAATATAACCACACAGAAAAATGTCAATACAATGCTTCCGTGAACTCGGCAATAATATCCATAATCTGTATTTAATCAATACAGTTTGCATGTACCTTACTGTTTATTTGAAACTAATTCCTTTTGTGATGAGCAAAACAAATTCATTAGCACCAACACATTGTAATCATAATATTTTTTTCCCAAGGGATAATTTCAACCTGACACAAGTGACTGTCCCTTAGTCCCTCGGCATATTATTAGCTATTTTAACTCACTCCCTTGGTGCATCAAAGTGAAAATTTCACTACACAGTTTCAAATGTCAACCCAAAAAATCGGTTATAGGATCGTATATTTCGAATAATAACCACAATTTCAGTGTTTATTTTCCGGATACGATACTGTTACATTCATGCTGAGCAGCGAGTAAATACTTGTCAACCACCACAATATCTGTACTTTGGGTGATTAGTTTGGCCTCCTTACTTGGTTTGCTCAGGTAACGGAGCGGTCGGTGGCAAACGTGGGTCTGGTATTGCTCTGTGTTCGGGCATCGTGTCTTCGTAGCACTCACAGTTCGTGTTAACGCTCGTCCTGTGAGTGATTGTTTGTGTCATAGTCGAAATTAGTTCGAAATCTGATTTTTGCTAATGAGCAAAATCATAGTTGCTTGTACATGGATGTCAGTGAAATTCAGTGCACGAGATTCAAAGCTTCTGTTCGAGATTGTAGAGACAAACATGAAACAAAAACAACCTTCGTTCTTTTTTTATTTCTTTTCCTAATTGCATATTTATGTTAGATACCTACCTCGGCATATGAAAAAGTATTTGTCAACAAATTAAACCAAATCCTAGATAGGGAAGAGACAAAATAAAAAATAAAAATAAATAACAGAACACAACGGGAGAGAAATGGTGGGGAAGTCCAATGTTGGCTCAGTTCGTTCATGAAAAGGATTATCTACTGTCACAAATATTGACCACAGAAGGAAACAACTTCGTCTTTCCTTTCCTAATTATGCTACAAAATCAAAAAACTAAATGATTTTGAATTACTTCGTAGGTGCTCAGTTTTACATGATCAGTGTTAAAAAAAAATACCATTGAATTTACTTTTCAGTATGAGGACAGTTTTTCACTTGTGTCCCGGCCACGATTGGTTTATTCCGTAAGCTGCGTACGACGTGCATCTCAGAACGTTAGCAAGAGCACATGTACTCTAATTCTGGTGTGATCATCGGAATCCTTAGTTCTCGCTTTGGTTTTATTTCAGGTAAGGTTCATTATCTCAAGATTGATACATGGCCTGAACGTTTCATTTTACCTCATTGACGAGTTAAGATATTAAACGAGGTTTGTCGTGTGAATATTTTCTTTGACTGCCTACGAGCTCTAACAAGGAAGCATTCGCATAACAAAATGTTTCGAGCATCAAATGAATTCATGAATTACACAAGATTCAAATTATTTGATAGCTTTGTGTGTATTGATATGGAACTTTATGGCAGTCATCCTTCCAATTTGAAATTAAATAAACATTATGTTGCATATCTTGCAACGTTTTTCTGGCTGAACATTTCACGAAACAAGGCTTTAAGGATGTAAATAGAGTTTCGAGTCAATGAAAATCATGAGGTCACATCCAGAGTTTTAAACTCTTCGCTGCACAAGCAATCTGGTTTCGATTCTGTGTAGACATGTAAACATTATCAACATGTAGTGTGGATTCACTGATTTTGTGAATCATTTTAGTGTTCAACTTTCTTGAGGATTGATTAGAAGAATTAAAGGAAGTATTTTTCTGCTATACATTTTGAATGGTTGGAGTTTCAAACTTCACATGTCGTCAAACTAGAACTGCCATTACCCTGTTATCACGCCTAACTAGAACTGCCGTTACCCCGTTACTCCGTCTAACTAGAACTGCCGTTACCCCGTTACCCCGTCTAACTAGAACTGCCGTCACCACATTTTCCTGCTTGCCGCAGGGTTAGGTTTTAGCTCCCACACCATGTAAATAGACAATGTGTAATCTTCATGGATAACATACACAGTTGGTACCAAATATTTGATTACATCCTGCAGTACTCTAAAAACACGAATTTATTTATATTATGCAACATTCTTGAACCCAATGATATTTTCTTATCACAGAACGAACCCGAAAATCCTTTAAAAACTGCTCTGCCACAGAGCTCACCCTAAGCCTGCAGGATTATTAGCCATTTGCTGATTACAATCAAGATAATTGAACGATCCTTCATGAATATTTTGAGAAAAAAATGAAAATTCCAGCTAGGAATAGGAGCGTTGACTGTTGGTAGAACTGATCAAAATATCACTGTGGCTAGGCCTCTCATCCTATTTCACCTTATTGTACTACTAACAAACTTTTAACTTATTCAAATGCTTTGCAATATGATATTGAAATATATTGCTGACCATGGACAACATAGATCGCATGGTATTGATGCCCAATGAAGTTTTCTAATATCTAGACTTTTAACACTCTATATATCAACCCATTCATTGAGGGACATTTTATCCCATTTTACTTCCGGGATTCATAGCTAACAAATAGGGATAGACCGAAGTTCCGTCACTGGTTATTGCGAGTGTTATTTGCCCGCAATAATCTGAAGTGAAAAAACGTGCCGATCTCACCAATTAAAACTGCCCATTACAGCTACCCTTGAAACATATCAAATGAAGCAGTAGAATCTCATAAAAAATGTGATTTTCACTAACAAACATATTACCCTCAAAAAAAATCTACTTGTGATTCGAATGTGTTCTCTTCCTTTCGAATGGTCGACCAGAAAGATGTTCTAGATATAATAATAATGTTTCGGAATGTATTGTCACCGCAAACTGAATTCATCGTTATAAGTATATTGAATGTCATATCCAAGGGATCTCACACGAAAAATATGTAGATATCAAGCAACCATATGTAATTAGCAATGACTTGCTGTTATAAATACTGACTGACATTCGAGCGCACGAGCATCAGAACACGAAGCGGGAATCCTTCCCCTTACAGCAAACAACTGCCAATGGATCAGTAGCCCGCCATTTGTTCCGGCAAGTGAGACCAGAGGGCATGTAATGAGAGTGATCGCTGGAGACCCTTCGGAAAGGAAAACTGCTTAGGATAAATATTCATGTTTCCAATTCATATTCAATGAATTGAGGAAACATACTGTTATGACAACGATAAATGGTAATCCATCATCTTCAGTGTGATTTACTTCGAATTAAACGTGTATTCCTACCCTGACCGTATTCACTTAATGCAGTAACAAAAATGTTGCTAAATCTTTGCTGTCAAGACTCTTCTTACTGTATCTTCCACACATCCCGGAAGCTGCTCAACGGCGGCTGCTTCTCAACACTCATAAATGCACATGTTTTTTCTTCATTAAACTGTCAGCACAGATCGCAATTACGCGAATCGCAGGCTATCGGGGAATAAATTCCGTACTTTTGTTTAATATTTATCATCAATTCAAAATAAATCTTTGAATTTATACGTATAACTGTATCGTTATTCGATGACTATTATAGTATCCTTCAGATTGTGTTCCTACAATTGTGGTTATGAAATATTCAAATCGCAATAAAATATGAAAAACTTGTCAAATAGTTTATATTATTTTACCACGGAATCCGAAATTCAAATTTAGTAAATGTTTTGTGCCTTAGGACGCAATCAGAATGATGAACAAGGTATTATTGTGCACAGATAAATAATTACTTATATGATCTTTAAATGTATTACAGATTTATTTCTTCAGAGCCACCATGCATCATTCAGGACTTTTTTGTGCATTATTTAAGGTCCGTCGGTTTGTTCTCTGATTTCCACTAAATTTTCTTTAGTCTTGACACTCGTCGGCCTTTCTCGAGATTAAATCCAATTAATGTAAGTCCTCAAGACTTTCTTACAAAAGGAGGCTGGCTTGTTGACGTAGCGTTATGTTGGTCTAATAAATGTAACTGCTAAAGCCTGGCTTACCAAGACAGAATGGCTTGATGATATGGCGTTACGTTGGTCTCATTTTGACTTTAGGAGATGGATGTATAGAAAACAGCGAACTATGTTTATAACCAATTAACCAACTCTCAATTGTGACAGTTCATTTTTGTCCACGCAATCGCTACGATTGGATGCATCAAACAACAGCTATATAGCTTGTTTATGTATTCAACTTTAATGTAATAGGTTGACTTTGAATTTCTCAGTAAATAAATGAAATTGAATTTGTTCCCTACATCATATTTGTTTAAACAATTTTGCTGTAGTGAATTTCTGTACAATTCATTCCAGAGCTTCGCTCATCGCAGATATGAATTCCTACTCTGTTACGAGGCTCTTCTTCCTGTCTGTTTGTCGCTCCTCTCACCTTTGTTCAAATGACATGTATCTACCTGACCAATTGCCAGATCCATGCCGGCCGTCACGAGATGAGGTTTTATCGCAGCGGACACGTTTCGGAAAGTTAAAGGCCAAAACAAAGAAAGATTCACGCCTGGCTGAACTAGAGGATGCCAAAAATAACCCTCCTAAGCCATTCTCGAGAACATTGTGCCCCATAGGCAACCTAAAAAGTCGACCAACTACGAAAACCAAGGTGAAATAGCTGAAACTTTTACATATTTCTTCGCAAATGTGGGACAACACACGCGTGATGAGCTGATGGGCTGACAAAGTCACTTCAGGTATACATGAGCCCTGGGAAATAAAAGAGCTAACTCAACACACCTCACCATCCTTTAATAATCCACTGCTTTTGCAGGAAACATGGTCACCTAAGCCAGCAGGCGACCCTGAAACTGTCTCTGCCATTATTTCTTCAAAAACACACACTCATATCGGCACGATGGTACAACGCTGCAGAACCTAAAGGATGGGTGGTCAAAATTATAGCTATGCCACCAGCTGCTCATCAACACATCCATGCCATGGCATTAACCATTTTCCATCCAAATTTCAATTATGCCCTTATTGGGTCGATCCATAAACATGGAAAAGACTGATCCATCAAATCCTGGACCTATCAGTCTCCTACTTATATCGTCTAAAGTCGTAGAAAAAAGTACAGCACGTCAACTCTGGACTACTAAGAAGATAAAAAGCACATCAATGTCAGTCAAGATGCAGGTGAGTGTAGAACATCTACTGAGGACGCACTAATCAAAATCTCCGAACCTGTTACGGTGCAAGTGACTGAAGCTGTCTAACGTGGCTCGGATTTTTGGACCTGTCAAAAGCAAAAGGTGCACCACTGCACCTTGATGAAACAACTCTCGCAACTGAACATTCAATCTTTTTAGTTAGAAAGCAACCTAAGTAACCGGTTTAAAATATTATGATAAACAGAAATTGCCTTTTTTCCGGGACCTGTATGTATCCGGGCCTCACAGGGATCTATTCGCGGACTCGTCTCTTACCTCCTGTTTGTGAATAACCAGTAGTTCAAGTCCTGTTGACAACGAAGAGATGATAATAAATGCTGTTGATGTTCAATTGCTGTTCATTCGACCCGCAATAAAAGTTGGAAGAGCTGAAGGAAGATGCTGAAACAGCGTTGACTCACAGACATAACTGTACGCTTCAAACTGGCTTAAAGTTAAAGCCAATAATACCAAGCGCAATATTTCCATCGAATTCGTTGTTACCCGTTCGTGCGAAGAAATCCTTCTGTGTTATAGTGTCAAAAGTCTGGGAGCTTTTCTCGATCCCAATACGACCTTCAAACACCATGTGGAAAAAGTTTGCTCTAAATTGAATGAGACACTTATTTTCTTTAATCGTATCAAAGCTTCTCGACTTTAAATCAAGTCTTCTCGTAATCAACTCTCTGGTCTTCTCACATTTAAATTACTGTAGGACTATGTGAGGAAATTAAAGAAAACGTTGCTCAATGATTTACAACGCTGCCTGAATTACACCGTTAAGGTCGCTTACAACAGTATTTTACGAAGAGTGATTACGTGACGCCCTTACTAAACCCACTTAGCTGGATAAACAAAACTGAACGACTTGATTTCGATGAGGCTACGAGAGTTTACAAAACTCCGATCAAGCTGTCTTGTTCAAATGGAGTTGTACTGACACTAAGTTCATACGAACATATACTACGGTAAAGACGTTTTCAATCTCAGGACCAAAAAAAATCAGCAGTCTACCAGCGGACGTAAAAAAATCCTCCAACGGATCGTTTTTCAGTACAAAAATGCAAAACTCTACTGCTCGCTCGGCGGCAAGTGCTAGCAGAATAAAACGAACTCCAAATGTAGATAAAATTCAAGTAGCTGAAAAACTTCAGCGAGAGTACACCGGTCCCTCAGGGCAATAGAGGCTTTAAACCAGAACCATCTACATCCTTGCGTCACAGGGTTGGGTTTTTCTCTCCATGGCATCTATCAGCTGTCGCAAAATCAGGCACCCACAAACCATCGCAGGATCTGATTTAACTTACGATTTGGAATACTTGTTGGGATGTAATCCATGTAAATATTTATAGTATATATTATAAGAAAGCAAATACACCATCTCACCTAGTTTATAGCTCGTAGCTTGAATTTTTGCATAACCACGAAGTATTTGAACTCCCTTGTATATGGGTACTTATTTGGAAAGAAATCTGTATAAGTTAGAAGTATCTCTTTTCTAGAATGCCAAACTGACCATATCACGTGATATCGGGTGCTGTAGCAGAGTTTCTTTGTCCCAAGGAGGTGACGGACTTCCAAATCGTTCATTCATTGGACGAACTACATGTAAACATGTTTTTCCAGTGTCCAACTGGTTGCATACTAAACTATACTGGGTAAAGTGAACAAAACTTATTTTGGAGTATAATGCTTATGACATATTTTTTTGATTAACCCTATTTCATTGAGTGAAATTATAATATCTTCCAATGAGCCGTTATACTCGTCCTGTATGAGAACACTGGCAATAAATGTGTATTGACCAATTCTCTTTACTCTTCTCTTCAAGCTCAATGAGCCACTCTGTGCTGTTGTGTTCGAGGACTGCATGGCTAGTCGTACCTAACACTGCGGCATTTGTACATGGACTTCTTCTTTCATGGTACTGCGGTATATCTCTGCCGAGTAGTTTACAAGTGTTTACAAGTGTTTACAAGTGTAGGAAGACAACAACAGGCCTATTGGCCCAAACTAGGCTGCCTTTTGGTAGCAAGAGTGTTAGTTCTGGAGTAGAACGTCTAAGAGGCCTATTGGCCCAAACTAGGTTGCCTTATGGTGGCAAGAGAATTAGTTTTGAAGTAGAACGTCTAAGAGAGCTAGTGACATCTCAAACTCTGAGTTTCGGTTGACTCTTTTAACAGCCGATCGCGGTGCATTCTCTTCACTGTTCGCCAACATTTGGTGAGATCGGTCCCTGTACAAAGGGACAAGCACTTGTATCAGCATGATTTATTTGCATCATTATGTACGTACGACTTGTAAATGCTGGTGGGGATAATGGTGTGGTATAATGGTGTGGTACTGTCGCCCCTGTCTTTATCTGTTTATCATATGATAGTGCAGTATTTCACTCATAAGTAGAACTAAGCCCAACCTTGTAGCTGTGAGTAAGTCCGTCCCCAATTGTTGTGCGTGTTGTCTAATATATGATGCGTATTCTCCGGAGGATGAAGAGAAACACCTCTAAAGAAAGCAAAACGTAGACACACCCGGACCATATGCACGAGAGGGTCATACATCATATCCAAAAATGCTTGTCTCCGACATGCTCTTAACCCCTGGCGGGAACATGAACTTACCCAATTGTTCCTTTGAACTATCAAGTCTTATGTGTAACAAAATAATTGCGCAATAAAGTTGAGTTCTCAGTATTTAATGTATATGAAATATATTGCTCGTTTAACTTGTTCCCTGAATTGAGACAGACACGAACGTTCTCGGTTGTTCCATGGAGCTTCTGTTTAACCAAGCACATAACTCGATACTATTGTACCGTGAATTTAATATGTATTACATAATTAGGAAATTATTTTTAAACACCAGAATATCACGAGCTACCACTTTGATAAATGTATTTAATATTTTATTAATATTATTATTATTATTATTAAAATATTATTACTAATATTAATACTATTTCTATTATGATTTTTTTGTTATTATAATTATTATCTCGCTTTTAGTTTTGTCGTCCTCTCGCTTAAAAGTTTCATCTCACAAAAAAAATGTCAACATCATGAAATTTGCTATTCTAGTAATGTTTGCTGATGTTTCAATGATCTTCAGCAGTGCGATCGCTCGTCTTTTTATGATCTAATTGGTTTAATAAATTGATTAAATACTCGCTTCTAAATGGTACATACATATTACATTGGATGTCAAAATGTTTTTATATAATGCTTTCTAGAAAAACGAGTTCAGAAACAAAAAAATCACAGTTGAGAATTACTGACATCAGATTGCATTATCTTGTATGATGCCAGATCTATTGCAGGGGTAATTAAAATCAAGTAATATGATTCCATCAAATATATAAGACATTTGAGTATTATGATGATTCCATAAAAAGGGTTTCTGAAAACGAGTATTCTTTCTCGATTTATCCATTTCAATGACGCTTTCTAGAGGCAGAAATCTTGTTATTTGTAATCTGGAGAGCACGCCGGTTTCACCTCCATCTTCTATCCTATCCATTGACGACCACCTGTGCTCTCTTGAATGTTCCGTCCTTAACCATCGCATCTCCGGTCATATCTTCTATCGTTGACAATGACATTATTTGGTGTCACCTACTTGTTCCACACTCAAAGGTGGTTGGTACCTTTCAGGGTCATTTAGATTTCTCAACCCCAACCTTTGGTGTTCTACGGGGTAACCTTTATAGTTCCAACCTAACCATTATCTCTTTCTGCGTCGTCATGCAGACTCTACCTCGGTGTCATTTGTATTATTCCATCGTAAACAATGGCGTCCACTGCTGCTTCCATTGTTGTTCTGTTCTAACCAATGAAGCCCTTCAGTGTGACAGCTTAATAATGTTCTATCCAAATCAATATGCCATTCATCAGGGTTACCGTGTTCCTAACCGACCAATGGCGCCTTCCGACACCAGATTTCCTATTCATTCTAATGAATAGCCCCTTTTGGACCAATGGCGACCCCCGTTGTCAGAAATGGACTCATGGCAGCCAGTAGCGAATGTTGTCTTTCTTTCAGGCGTCAATCGAACTCCACTTGCCACGGTGCACAGTGGCTGCTGAGCCAGCTCCCCTCACTTCATAACTAGATTTTGGTACTGAAGCACTGCATGCATCTCTTGTGAATAGTACCCATAGTCCTAAGTTCCTGTTGCTGTCCATACCACTCCGTCGCTGTTTGTTTAACCGCACGACGCAGTCCATCATACTCTGATCATGTGCATAACACATTGACGCTCCCCATCGCACATTGCCGGTGCACATCACACCTTGTCGCTGACCATCACACCTTGTCGCTGTGCATCAATTCCTGTTGTTGTCCATGACTCCTTGCAGCAGACTATTGCAACCTACCGCTGTCCACCAATGCTGTTCGCTGTCCACCACAGCCTAGTCTCTATCTTTCACTGCTGTATCGTTGTTCACCATAGCCTAGCTAATGTCGAGCCCTGCCTAATCGTTGTTCATCCTCGGCTAGCCTCTGTTCTTCACAGCCTTATCGTTGTTCATCACAGCAATATTGACGTCCATCAGCTGTTGACCAAAACTGCGTTTTTCTCGATCTGTTTTTCGAGAGTAAACGTGTCAGCTTGTTTAACATAACGACAAAAATATTCCGGAGTGTTACCTAACGTAAAAAACTGTCCGTAACATTTCAATCCCCGTCAGCGTTCTAATTCATCTCGTATCCAGACGAATCTATTACAGATCCAATATTTCGTTATTAAATTATTTGGTGGCTCTTCTCGCAACTATGACTTTGAAACTCGTCGTTTTCGTGAACTGGGCTTTTCTGATGATGCCCGAGAGCGAAGGATATCTAGATCTATGGAGGTCTGTTCCGGTAAATCCAACCGGTATTTTCGCCGTCAGTTATGGAAAGAAAACAGTGTTGTCATTGATTCAGTGTGTCGCCATCGCTTCTCAAACCTACCACGCGGCTTTGGCCTGTTTCGACGGTTCCAGTTGCCTTGTGGGTCTCGGAGAC
>SDVV010016506.1:0-14231 GCA_016164225.1 Gammarus roeselii
TGTTCTATATTTAATATTGATAAGGCCTGTATTGACTCATTTTGTAGCTGGTTATTTATATAGCTTTTATTGACTTACTTTGGAGCATGCTATTTAAATAGCCTGTATTGACTCACTTTGAAACATGCTATTGATATGACTTGTATCCACACACTTTGGAACATGCTATTGATATGGCTTGTATTCACTCACTTTGGAACATGCTATTGATATGGCTTGTATTGACTCACTTTAAACATGATATTGATATTGCTTGCATTAACTCACTTTGGAACATGCTATTGATATGGCTTGTATTGACTCACTTTGGAACATGCTATTGATATAGCTTATATTCACTCACTTTTGAAGATGCTATTGATATGGCTCTTATTGACTCACTTTGGAACATGCTTTTGATATGGCTTCCATTCACCCATTTTGGAAGATGCTATTGATATGGCTTGTATTGACTCACTTTGAAAAATGCTATTAATTAGCTAGTATTCACTCACTTTGGAACATGCTATTGATATGGCTTGTATTGACTCACTTTGGAACATGCTATTGGTATGGCTTGTGTTGACTCACTTGGGAACATGCTATTGATATGGCTTGTATTGACTCACTTTGGAACATGCTATTGATATGACTTGTATTGACTCACTTTGGAACATGCTATTGATATGGCTTGTATTGACTCACTTTGGAACATGCTTTTGATATGGCTTCCATTCACCCATTTTGGAAGATGCTATTGATATGGCTTGTATTGACTCACTTCGAAAAATGTTATTAATTAGCTAGTATTCACTCACTTTGGAACATGCTATTGATATGGCTTGTATTGACCCACTTTGGAATATGCTATTGATATGGCTTGTGTTGACTCACTTTGGAACATGCTATTGATATGTCTTGTATATACTCACTTTTTAACATGCTATTGATATGTCTTGTATTGACTCACTTTGGAACATGCTATTGATATGGCTTGTATTGACTCACTTTGGAACATGCTATGGATATGGATAGTTTTCACTCACTTTTTAACATGCTATTGATATGGCTTGTATTGACTCACTTTGAAGCTGGGTATTTATATGGCTTCTATTGACTTACTTTGGAGCATGCGATTTAAATAGCCTGTATTAGTCACTTGTAAACATGCTATTGATATGGCTTGTATTCACCCTCTTTGGAACATGCTATTGATATGGCTTGTGTTGACTCACTTGGGAACATGCTATTGATATGGCTTGTATTGACTCACTTTGGAACATGCTATTGATATGACTTGTATTGACTCACTTTGGGACATGCTATTGATATGGCCTATATTTACTCACTTTGGAACATGCTATTGATATAGCTTGTATTCCCTCACATTGGAACATGCTATTGATATAGCTTGTATTCCCTCACATTGGAAGATGCTATTGATATGGCTTGTATTGACTCACTTTGGAAAATGCTACTGATGCATAGTAAGTCCGAAGAATATCAGACGCTTTGATCTGCCTGAACGTTCCCTTCTGGCGACCACTAAACTCGGTATTGAGCGTATGGGATGTGCTCCAAACTCCTACGCCAATATTATGTCATTATATTAATGAACGATATTTCAGGCTAAATTCACGTATTCATAGTACATATTTCTTATGTATGAATTGTTTATATCAAGAATTCATTGAGCATTGCGGCTTTCCATGCGACGATAGAGAGGAAAACTGACGAAGTCTCCTCATAATCTTATAATTAACCGTAATTCTTCACCAAAACAAAAGTACTAATCGGCATGGTTTGTGATTTTTCTGCATATTTCCTCCTGTAGGCGGCGATATGAAAGCAAAAGAAGTTGTGAACAAAGGGAATGCGAATTGCCTTGACTTTATCATTGAATGCCGAGCAACGTTGGTAGAACATGTTTGCGTGAACGGTCATCAAGATTTATATATGCTCACCCACAATCGCTAGGAGGCCTATAAAAAAAAAAGCCTTCCATGTTGCCGTAATTGTATCTGATAATTCTGCTTCGGGCGGCGACATACAACATCAAAAAAAATATGCAGAAAATCAATTGTATTTATAAATTTATTTATAATTTCTTCCGAATTGCTTCGAAAATACGACATTTCCGATGTTTCAGGATAAATGTAGAAACAGCGCACAGTCTGCGATGCGGCGGGGCGACCAGTTAGACTCAGGCTGCATGTGTCCAACCCACACTAAACACGCGTACCTACTGATGCACCCAACTCTTTCTCCCAGCACGCATATACTAACTCACACACTATCGTTCATGACGTCCCTCCACATCACTCCTGTCATACTTCACTATAGATCTCATTTCAGACACATACAACCGTCTCATCTCCGCAGCTCTTTCTTTTCACTTTTCGGGTACTCATATCACCATCAGAATAAATAAAAAGCCAACTGCCCCTTTCATCCCATGGTCTTGCCCCACATCACACCTTGCTGTGTGGTCAATGCCTTACAACTGCTCTACTTTAAAAAACTGTACATCCATGAGTGATAACCTGTTTAGGCGAACTCTTATCCACACGAATCTCAACTCGGTTAACACATAACCCTACCTTCTACTCCTGTTTAGTCAAACTCTGATCCACTCGAATCACCACTCGAACACATAACCTAACCTTCTACTCCTGTTTAGGCGAACTCTGATCCACTCGAATCACCACTCGGTTAACACATAACCCTAACTTCTACTCCTGTTTAGGCAAACTCTGATCCACTCGAATCACCACTCGGTTAACACATAACCCTACCTTCTACTCCTGTTTAGGCGAACTCTGATCCACTCGAATCACCACTCGGTTAACACATAACCCTACCTTCTACTCCTGTTAAGGCGAACTCTGATCCAATCGAATTACCACTCGGCTAACTCATAACCCTACCTTCTACTCCTGTTTAGGCGAACTCTGATCCACTCGAATTACCACTCGGCTAACTCATAACCCTACCTTCTACTACTGTTTAGGCGAACTCTGATCCACTCAATCACCACTCGGCTAACACATAACCCTACCTTCTACTCTAATTGAAAAGTAGTTCCCTATCATCAACTAGCCATAAAATCCTATGACAACGTGAACTGCCTCATGCGATGTCTTCCATCAGTGCCTTATTGTACACTAACAGCAGTTGACTCAAGTGCCTACTCTGTGTTTTTGAAACTACCAATCTTCAGGTTCATTCTAATGCACATTGAACAGCCAAGATGTCTCAACGACACCAAGTCTACCTACCACTTCTACTGGAAACCGTTCCCATGAAACCACTTACAAAAACGAAACCATTGCAACAATATCCACCCCCTCTCTTTTGACTATAACATCTTTTTGCTTTAAGATCTTGTATGCATATGAATTCCACCGTTCCCTTCACCAGGTACTAACATAATACGATATGAAATTTTCCCTTGTTGGTCATGAAGTCCGAATAATTTGGATCTGAATCTGGAGTCTTATATGTACAGTATTGATAATATACTTTAGTGAGTTATGTGTTAATAAGTAATCTGAAGTTTAAATCTATTATTTTCAAGATTAGTACATCGATCTTCCCTAAAGAGAATGAATGCAACCTGGAAATAAAAAAATAAGCTTGAAGATGCCGATGTCCGTGCATATTATTAGCAATAAAAATCATGTAAGGTGCTTGGTTAGTTCTCGATTGACTCACTGATTTGTTTGATTACTTTCCTCATCTAAATGCCCAAGATCAGTTTCTTGCCCAACAAAAAAATGTCACAATATGAAATTTATCTACATTCGCAATACAGTTTATACAGTGTTGATAAGTGACGTCGCACTGGAGATACCCACTAGTTGAATGGAAATATTTGCCCAGAGGCACCTCTGCTTGATACAGAGTCGATGTAATTATTTTAGACGCTTGTCACTGCACACGCACATTATGACAAGATCAAAATGGAGGTAACTAAAACCCTAATCCATCATCTCAATAATCCCCAGGTATGCAAATGGCCGCGTTCGGCTACGAATTGCTTATTGATGTAGGAAATATGAAGATTATATCCTTGAATTTTTCCACCATATACCTGTAATGGACTGATACTACAATTAATTATGCAGCATAGCTTGCATTGAAATTGAACCGCGTTTTTTCGATAATATTCCATCGCATCCTTCATTATTATGATATATTCGTGTTATGGTGCTATCTTTGTTAAATATAATTAGCTATGTTGTCCTAAAGTGTACTGGGCGGCTTCATTGCTTCACATTACCGTATTGGTCGCATATAATCCAGTGATCTATCTTCGTCCCTTCTAAGTCGGCAGTTATACAGCTACGCCCAGGGCGGGGGTGGGGGGGTTGTCATTATCGATTGGAAGGTCGTCCGTTAACTTAACACTTTAGTGTTCTATCTTCGTCACTTCTATCTGCAGTATTACAGCCACGCCAAGAGGGGGGGTCGTTTTGCATACACAGACTATCAAAAAAATATTATATGTTTGTTTGACGTTAACGGTTATTCCGAAGTATCACAAAGTGGTCGGCAAGAGCTCGTGTACTCGATCAGTGTCAGGTAGGAGCTTAGTGGCTGATTTCAAAAGCCGAGCCTGGCAGCCATCACCACTTAATCTTCCATTAAATCGCTGGCCGTCCGAGCGAGCAACTACCAGCTATGGAGCATTTCAAGGCCGCACCAAACTCATCGATAAACTGCCTCTGATCGCATGCAAGCTGTCGAAACACTTCAATTTTGTTTCACGGGCAGCCCTTGGTTGCGAAAAATCCCTTGATCACACGTAAATAGAAGTTGTGTTATAATCAGTGAACATCAAAGCATCGGTGTAACAAAGTGAACTATTATTGTCATGATGCTTCAAACATTTGAACACGTCGTCATATTTTTTTATATATTCAAGGCACAGCTTTGTGGTCCAGGACAATGATGTAGGTATAAATTTCAGGATTGCTAAGTATATGTATCAAGGTATCTGTCCGCACACTGGCTGAGAAGGGCAGAGTAATAGACCGCGCACTGTATTCAATGAACCTGACGGTCGCAACAGAGCTCACAATGACTGTCCGGGCGCTGTCTTATTTGAATAATGGTGCCAGCCAGGGCTGGGTGGCGTGACAGGAACGCGAGGGGAAACTGTCTCAATAATGTTGGCAGCCAGGGCTTTGTGACATGACATGAACGCGAGGGGAGACTGTCTCAATAATGGTGCCAGCCAGAGCTGGATGACGTGACAGGAACGCGAGGGGAGATTGTCCCAATAATGGTGCCAGCCATAGCTAGATGGAGTGACAGGAACGCGAGGAGAGACTGTCTCAATAATGGTATGTGAGGTATCTTCAGCGATGAATAAATAGGAAGGTAGTGAGGTATCTTTAGCGATGATTGTATTGGAAGGTCGTAAGGTATCTTCAACGATGATTGCATAGGAAGGTAGTGAGGTATCATCAGCGATGATTGTATATGAAGGTAGTGAGGTATCTTCAGCGATGATTGTATATGAAGGTAGTGAGGTATCTTCAGCGATAATTGTATAGGAAGGTAGTGAGGTATCTTCAGCGATGATTGTATAGGAAGGTAGTGAGGTATCTTCAGCGATGGTTGTATAGGAAGGTATTGAGGTATCTTCAGCGATGGTTGTATAGGAAGGTAATGAGGTATCTTCAGCGATGATTGTATAGGAAGGTAGTGATGTTTCTTCAGCGATGATTATATACGAAGGTAGGGAGGTATCTTCAGTGATGATTGTACAGGAAGGTGGTGAGGTATCTTCAGCGATGATTGTGTCGGAAGGTAGTGAGGGATCTTCAGCAAGGATTGTCGCACAGTTGACCCTTCAAAATAGTCTTGGGTAACATCAATAGTCTCCCACGTAAAGCCTCCCTTCAATGATAATCTGCTCAAATCTAAGAATTTATTTATATTTTTGATCCATATTAACTGGTAGCAAAGCCTAGTATTACAAATAGCTGTTTTTTTTCATATGCTTCAATTATTCACCGCACAGGTATTCGTTTATTATCCCAGTGTCGAAACTGCAATCAGTCCCCGTCTCAGGCCCGCAAAGCAATGACACCAACAGCGGCGTTCAGGTTAAGCACAGTTGAATCATTAGTCATTATTTCTCTTAGTAAACAGAGTATGGCCAGAGAGGTTAAATATTGCTGCCAACTAATAATATTCTTGATAATATTCAACTCGCTAGATTGCAAACATTCCATCTATTGACAGTTAAATGAGCATTAAGCTAACAAAGACTCTAGCACACCTGTGGAACCACACGTCAAGGTCACGCGGGTGTGAACAACACGTCAATGTCACGAGGGTGAGAAGTGGGCCACCATTACAAATGGGCTGCAATCATGTGAATAGGTGAAAATGAAACGAGGAAAGTCACGTGATATCCCTATCATTGTTAATGGGACAAGGAAAGTCACGTGATATCCCTATCATTATCAATGGGACTAGGAAGTCACGTGATATCCTTATCATTATAAATGGGACGAGGAAAGTCACGTGATATCCCTATCATTCTTAATTGGAAGATGAAAGTCACGTGATATCCCTATCATTATTAATGGGACGATGAAAGTCCCATGATATCCCTATCATTAATAATGGGACGAGGAAAGTCACGTGATACCCGTATCATTATTATTGAAACGATGAGAGTCACGTGATATCCCTATCATTATTCGATTTAGTAACGATTTTGAGATTTTTGACCGTAGTAGTTTTCGGCGCAGTGTAAGTATCTTCTCGATTTGATAGACCACGTTTCCTCACGTACATAGAAAGAACACGCTCTAGGAAATGCGATTTTCACTCAACAAATCAACAAAAGGTTTTTGATGTTAAGCGCTGTTCAGACATTGTTTGCTAAAAGTTTATTTTTACTGATCATCGATCACAACCTCTATCACCGATGATCAGTAAAATAAACTATTAGCAAATAATGTCTGAACAGAACTTAACATTAAAATACTTCACTCTCTGAATAACTTCACTCCCTGAAAAACTTCACTCTCTGAATAATTTCACTCTCTGAATAAGTTCACTCTCTGAACAACTTCACTCTCTGAATAAGTTCACTCTCTGAATAACGTCACTCTCTGAATAATTTCAGTCTCTGAATAACTTCACTCTCTGAATAACTTCACTCTCCGAATAACTTCACCCTCTGAATAACTCCCCTCCCTGAATAGCTTCACTTTCTGAATAACTACACTCTCGGAATAACTCCACTCTCTGATAACTTCACTCTGTGAATAACTTCACCGTGTGATAAGCGTAACAAATCATCATCATCAGCCCTCTCAGAGCGATGTGCAATGTCCAGCATCATTTTAATCTCTTTGTGGTGAACGTACTTTAGAGTTGTGTATTTTTTGCCATAGCATCGGTCAATAAATTCAACCTCATCTCTCTTGTGCAATGTTCACCATCAGCGCGCCTCTTTGGTCCACCGCCGACTAATTTTATAATCATCATACAATATTCACCATCATCGCCCCTCACTGATCCCGTGTAGTATTCACGATCGCCATCCCAGTTATGTTCTTCCTGCAATATTCACCATCACCGCCCCTCACTGATCCCGTGTAGTATTCACGATCGCCATCCTACTTATGTTCCTCCTGCAATATTCACCATCACCGCCCCTCACTGATCCCGTGTAGTATTCACGATCGCCATCCTACTTATGTTCCTCCTGCAATATTCACCATCACCGCCCCTCACTGATTATGGTTTAATATTCTCCGTCACCGACCCAATTATGATCCTACTGCAATATTCACTATCTCTAATCTTCGCACAATATTCAGCTCCGGCCTCATCCCCAGCGTCGCTGTCATTAACTGCTCGCTCGTTAATTTGGCTTCCATTATTAGCACTTTAATTAAAACTGACTCAAATGACTGGTGACGTACAGCTGCTAGGAATACAATCCTAGCAGCACCTCTGTTGATTGGACATAACGGCGCCTCTGTTGATGAAACCTAACGGCACCTCTGTTGATGAGACCTAACGGCAACTCTGTTGATGAGATCTAACGACACCTCTGTTGATTGGACCTAACGGCACCTCTGTTGATTTGACCCCTTACAGATCAACCACAAGTGGTTGATCTGTAAGGGCTATGAGGAGGAGTTCGCTGTGTCGAATGAGTTTGTCAGGACCGACATCACTATGAGTCTTTATTCTGATGGCAATTCAACATTGATCCTCCTAACATCGACTAAAATTCTAAAACCTTTCAAAGATCGCAAAGATCCCTGTTGTTCAATATTTTCAAATGGTTGTATCATGGGAAGGATAATCCTGAAGTGCAATCCCTATTGTAATTTAATTTGACTGTTTATGGGATGTGTATTGTTAAAATAATTCAATGCACATTTCTGTCCTCTCCAACGTGTCTGCAATGTGTTTGACGTTCAATTAATTCATGAGCACACTTGATTGATGTGCACGATTGAATCATGAGCACACTTGATTCATGAGCACACTTGATTCATGAGCAGACTTTAGTCGTGAGCACACTTGGTTCTTGAGCACACTTGATTCATGAGCACCCTTTATTCATGAGCACACTTGATTCATGGGAACACTTGATTCATGAGCACACTTTAATCGTGAGCACACTTGATTCATGAGCACACTTGTTTCATGAGCACACTATATTCATGAGCATACTTGATTCATGGGCACACTTGATTCATGAGCACACTTGATTCATGGGCACACTTGATTCATGAGCACACTTGATTCATGAGCACACTATATTCATGAGCATACTTGATTCATGGGCACACTTGATTCATGAGCACACTTTAGTCGTGAGCACACTTGATTCATGAGCACACTTGATTCATGAGCACACTTTAGTCGTGAGCACACTTGATTCATGAGCACACTTGATTCATGCGCACACTTAATTCAGGAGCACACTTGATTCTTAAGCACAATTGTACATCATATTGTAGATTTATGTGTGAATATATTAAATTCACATATTTCGTGTTAGTAATGTTGATCTTATATCGTGCATGATACATTTTTGAAATGTACATATCACATTTTGTTTCAAATTGTAAGGTGCACCGACGTCATTTTCAGAAGGTGAATTATAAAACTGCGATGTTCATAGTCTTGAAAAAAAAATATACGTGATGAGTTAGTGAATTACGTGTCATCTAAACACGGAGCCAAGATTTACAAAGATGGTCCGGGAAAGCTTTTCCCGCCATTCGTTTCCAGAAGGGCGGAAAAATAGTTCGCCTACTCTAGTCATTTTCAATATCTTATAACAAGTACTGTGTTATGTTGGTTATATTTACCCATTTGACTCACAACCATATAGTATAATATGTTATACATATATCGAATATGACTACCTAGACATGATGTATTCCATTTTTTGTTAATATTCCGCATTTCATTATATTCTAGCAAAGCTGCCCTAAAAAGTCCAGATGTTAACATGCCTCTACGTTCAACTCATTTGAATTCGACATGGGAAGGTTTCCAAATGAACATGGATCAAGCGGACATCTTTGACCCTATGTTCCATATATTTGCTTCAATTCATGCAATGGCAGAAAGTGGATGAGTTTTTTTTTCATGGTCCTTGTAGATTATCTTTTAATAGTGGAATTCATTGCTCGCAGCGATGCTATTCTAATCTCTTGATTTAACCCAGTGACAAGGTTTGACTCGTAGCCCGGCATGAATACAAGATTTCTCCGTAAAGAGAACAATTGGAAGTGCACATTGGAGTCTTAAATGACACCAATTTTACTGCAAATTAGCGGAGTGGTTCCTGAAATTCAATTAGTGAGTGGGTTCTATTTTCTCGTCTTAATGCGACGATGGAATACCTGCTCCTAACCAAAACTAAAAAAATGGCCAATTAATCGAAGACCCTTTGTAAAATAAACAACTAAAATATCTATCAATAACGAGGAAATGTAAACAAATTATTATATTGGAAAACGTTTCCATTTAATATAGTTAGATCAACAAAATCATGTTATTGCATTAGAGGGAAACATAGCAATTTACATACACTTCTATGAATAATATTAAAAAAAAATCGTCCGGAATCACTTCAGTTTGCGCTGTCCCTGTTCCAGGGCCTTGTTGGCATTGAATTAATTATGCAAGCCGCTTCGAATCGAGTTTTTCGGCCACTCAGTAACCCGATGATGTATTTCAATATTCCTTTCGAGTTTAGCTAATTCAACTCGTTGGACCCTGACTGTGAAATATTACAATGAATATTACAATAAATAATACAATGTAAGAAGAAAAAACGTCAATTTGATTGTGTCTTGATAGAATAATAAAATATGTTATTCATGAAAGATTTGTATAGAGCTTAATTGGTCTGGAAATGATCTATTTGTTTAGTCTTGCCTCTTGACTCATGAGTTTATCGTATAAATGCACTTGATACACAGACAATTACACAAGACACATATGAACTGAATACGAATCTAGCCGTTGCAGGTGGAATAATCAAGTTGCTTTGATGCAACCACTTTCAAGTTTGATGGAGTCATTGAGAATATACTATTTCTAAATGACGTAAACAAAATCATCACCATTGATTCATGTGCCTTGCAGCACTATTCGAAAAACACTAAAAGAAACAAAGACGCTCTGGCAATAACAACCTATTAGGAAAGTTTGTCACAAACGGGAGCTAAATTGTCTCAAACTTTCCTTGGCTTTATACCAAAATATACAATTGTTGAAGTAGAGCGCTTATCAGGTCTCATGAATCAATACAGGAAATTCACTTCATGCATCAAGTATTCGCTTATAGCATCATCTCTATGTAACTCATTACCACAAAAAACTGCTTCCTCTATCGAATTTACCAGCAAATTGAATAGTTTTTCGAAATTATTTTTCTCATTCCGCGTTTTAGATTCTGAGACAGCTTAAAGAGAATTAGTTATTTGATTGTAATGTACATGAATATATTGATATCAATAAGCATGCGAGTTCATGTTATAATTGTTCGTTTAATTTCCGTTCAGGAGAGCTGTGCTTCATATCAAAGTCTCTTCTCAACTTTGCAATGCCTTGGTGATCAATCTAAGCCCAAACTAGTCCCAATTAAAAGACTGACTGCTGAAATGCTTCGTTAACGCTGCTCGACTCTGCTAAGTGGTGAACCAGTACACACGAAATGATCCGTTGACGCTGCTCGACTTTGCTAAGTGGTGAACCATTACACACGAAATGATCCGGTAACGCTGCTCGACTTTGCTAAGTGGTGAACCATTACACACGAAATGATCCGGTAACGCTGCTCGACTCTGCTAAGTGGTGAACCATTACACACGAAATGATCCGTTGACGCTGCTCGACTTTGCTAAGTGGTGAACCATTACACACGAAATGATCCGTTAACACTGCTCGACTTTGCTAAGTGGTGAACCATTACACATGAAATGATCCGTTAACGCTGCTCGACTTTGCTTAGTGGTACCATTACACCCGAAATGATCCGTTAACGCTGCTCGACTTTGCTTAGTGGTTATTCATCAACACACTCAAGCTTCCCCGCAAATTTAAATTATTTCCTCAATTATCCTCCGTGGTTTCCAATAGTTTCTTTCACAAATGATTTAATTAAATAGGTAATTTGCTGGCCGTAAATTAATGTCAATTTCTTCTTATTTCAAGTCAGGCAGCTGGCATTTGCCGAGTGCCACTTGATTATGTCTTTTGTATTAGGTTGAAAAGTCTTTTTAGGGATTTTATTTGCTGATCTCATTAAACCCGGTTTTGTAGATTTGAATTGAAAATTGCGTCCTGTTGGAAAGCCCTTATTGCACGATGCCAGTGTTCCCATAAACTTGTTTCACTTGCATTGACTTCAAAGCAAATGTCAATATCTTCCTACACAAATGCAGGTTATTGCTCGGTGAAGATGCCCCGAGAAACATATTGAAAATCATCAACGCTAAAGGTCGATCTGAATGTTCAGAGCGGAAGAATTATTATGATATTTTTTTCCTTTATCGTCGGAGCATGACAAAATTTGAGTAAATAACTTTTTTCACAACATAACAAACTTTGTCATAATAAATAACTATATTACAATAAAAAATATCAATTTCAAATATGTTTATACAATTACTATGTTCACACAAAGAGAAACAATGTGCCCATACCTAAAAACACGGAAATATAAGATATTCGGCGAGACTATGATTCCCCAGACTTCACTATAGGGGCCATCGCTCTGGCTTCAAACATAGGCAAATTTTGTATAGAAAAAATTGTTACGTCAATATTGGCCTTCAGTCAACATGTTCCCGTAAATCAGCAGCTGGCCTTGGCTCCCAGGCAGAGACAGACCGCGTGTCATGACTGTTTGTTCTCAAGATGAGCCATTGCGGGCCTAAGCAGCAAAGGGACCGTACGTGGCACTTGGTGATCAAAAGCTGGCACTCGCAGCAGGGGGATCGTGTATGGCACTCGGTGATCAATAGCTGCAAGTTGTAGCGGGTCGCTATCCCTGGCGCTAAATTCTTTTATAGCTAACGTCAGATCAACCACTATCATCTCCGCCAACTGCCTTATCAGCCCCAAGTTGTTCCGACTACCTTTCTACGGGACCATTTTTTAACTGCGAACATTCATAGCGTTCCTCAGTCACACCAGCCACTGTCATATCTGCCAGTGACATTCTGGCGAAAATCTGTTTCAGCCACGTCAGAATCAGCCACCAGTCGTACCATTTTACCGGTTATCACTTTAATGAAACTTTTCCTGCCCATCCTAACCTAACCTATGGTAAGTGTTTCTAATCTGCGGGGCACAGGTACGTATTTCTAACCCGCGGGGCAAACATACAGTACGTATTTTTGTAGGGTACGTAATGCCGTTTTTTAGCGTTTTTTTATTGAAGTTTCATTAAAGTGATAACTGTTAGGTTGGTACGCCTGTTTCGGCGTAATGACAGTGGCAGATATGACAGTGGCAGATTTTGAAGTGGTGGAAAATGCGTGTGGGCTGAATCATCGTTAGGTAGAAAGCACGTGGGATGAAAGACTTTTAGCGGTTATGACAGTGTCCGACCATGACAGTGAGGTGAAGTGAAGTGGCGATAGTGCGCGTGGTGCCGGAATAATTTTAGCGCGAACGCTGAGCTCCCCTTGTAGCTGAGGGATCGTGCGTGACCCCTATTATCCCCTGGGGCAATTGCAACAACCTGCTATAGGACGTTGGATATTACAGCCTCCGTGCAAATAAGAAGCTGCTTCCTTCTCTAACAACTTCATCCATATATATCTTGAACCACCATGATGACGTTGAGGTACCAAGCCTCAAACCCACAATCAATTGAAGCATTGCTCCCATCTCACTCTCTAAACAAATAATGTATGAAAAGAGCAAACGCGAATCAAGTCTGCTTCCCTCTTGCGGGCTTCTTTTCACTCACTTGACCCACTGAAACCTCTAACCTGACCCACTGCAAACACCTAATCCATATTCTCTACTTCGAGTCAACAATAAGACATCTATAAAATAAATTGTCATCTATTATTTGTGTGTGAGCATGAAATATATTCAAAAGCGCTAGGGTTTGAAAAATTTCAGACTTTTCATTCAGAATAGTCACTCTATGAAGAATCATCACAACGACAACGAGCAATTTTCTATTTGTCTATCATATGATTATTTTTTGATCAACCTAACTGAACAAAACTTGGCAGAGAAATAGGAACTTTGGAGCAGCAATCACGAATAATGATTACTGTCGTAAAATATCGTTTCGTAGTTCGTGCGTTTGATGAACGACACCAACATGAAATTTGGCTATGGCTCTACTAAAGTAATAAATGCAATTGCAATGTATAATTGAACACATTGAAGAGTTTGTCATCAACACTAAGACAACAGTCAGCGACAAACAATACGGGGTAGTTTGTGTTCATACCTTTTGATGCAGCGCTTTCTATTTCAGTTACCTTCATACATTTTCTCTGGCGGCGTCTTTCCAAAGTTCTGCCGCTCGTCGCAATGAGGAGGCTCAAAGTAGCGTAGAGGGAACTGCCGCCACCATTACCTCGCCGGGGACTGGTCCATTAGTGAGAGTGGCATCAGAGACATTATTCACCTTAAATGTCATTAGATTTTTTTTTTAAATAGCGTTCTTAATACGCAAATAGGCTGGCAGGAGAAAAAAAAAGTCTACATCAAATGAC
>SDVV010016508.1:0-14230 GCA_016164225.1 Gammarus roeselii
TATATATATCAACCCCGGAGACTGAGGTTTGAAAGCCGACCGTCACATCTGACCTTCACTTATCATTACCATTTCGATTTAAAAAATAATCGTTTAGAGAACATCTCAGCTTCTTATGAATGGAAGGTGTACTTCACTCAAGTCAATGCATCTATTCATGACACCAACATTCCTTGCTGAATATACACTCTAGAGCATCATTCATCTGAATCTGCATTCTTCCCTAGCCAACACTTTCACTTCTTCAAAATTGATAGAGTTACTGTAGTGCCTCGTGTGGTGGAACACATTGGTCAAGGCTATTGCAGTCCTTACGTCATTCTGATGACCTTTCTTTTTCCCTTTGATATTCTACCCGTCTAACAGTCAAAAAAATATATTAAACCTTCTGATGATAAATTGAGCAGGGGGAGCGCTTGGGTCAATTGGCCTACCGATTACTGTGAAGCGTTGTTACCCTTGTTAGAAATGTGTTGACCATGACAGGAAAACGAAGAACTTTAGTAATAGTCAGACTACACGACCCAGTCACTGGGTGACGGGGTGATTTGGCTTTGAGCTGGACTAACTTAGGGTAGACTGGTAGATAGTTGGAAGATTGCGGATGGCTAAGTACTCAAAAATATTGGTCAATGTTATATTCGTCGAGCTCAGTAATTTGTAAGACTAATTTCTATTGATTTACTCCACGAGACCTTCGATGACTTGTCGTATTAAATTTGGAACTATTTTCCGGTAAACAAACGTGAGCTTCTCCGTGCAGAATTTTTTCAGACCCTCATTTGATCTTGACGCTATTCTTTCTGAAGGTATATCCTCACTAGGAAAAATATATCCTTAACTAGACATAAGCGATGCCAATCCGCATTTGTTGTTGTCATTTTGCAAATAACTTTCCTGTGTGTTGGTATTCTTCCTCCAGCAGGTTTGCATTTTACGCCCTTCAATAATCGCCGAGGTGATTGTGGGAATCAAACAAGGAAGGCGAAAGTGGAAGAGCGTAAACACGACGATTGTTTCTCATTCCGGTGAGACACCAGGATGATTAGGGACTGCGGCATGGGAGCAACGGACGATTGTCCCTCCACAGAGTTGTGGGTAAGCGGCTTATATATAATATGTGTTATGAGGGCGATACGGTTGGTTTCTTGAGCCACGTGTTCATCATAGGAAATATACAATGATGTGACTAGTCAGAGTGCTGTATCGATTCTGTCCATATTGTTAACCATAACATTGACTGACTGCTATAATAAACGGTTTACTAAGTTATAAAAAAAAAAAAAAATCTTCGATTATCAAACACCCTTCCCACTTCTTCAATTACTGGCAGATTCGTCTTCAATTGACTAAAAAATTAAGTACATTATTTTTCACATCAATTAACGAACTAATTTGGTAATTATTATGCACCCTCATACTGTTTTATTACCGATGTTCAGTTCTACTGAGGATCACTAATATGTGTGGCTGTTTGTTATTAATAACCAAGTGGTTCAGCAAATACAATGTATTGTTTTCTCTCAGCGAAATTTGATTGGTTTATTCAGACTATTGTTTGCTTTAAGTAGTAAATGAACAACGGATTATTTGTTCATATTGGATTAGATTATGCAACTTAGCTTCTCCGCCCTTTATAGACTTTCTTAGTACAATGGTTTAAGTAGTCGTTCCATAGTATTAACATTGAACAACTGATGAGGTTATGCAACTTAGCTTCTCCGCCCTTTATAAACTGTCTTAGTACATTGGTCAAGTAGTCGTTCCATAGTATTAACATTGAACAGCTGATGCGGTTATGCAACTTAGCTTCGCCGCCCTTTTAGACTGTCTTAGTACATTGGTTTGAGTAGTGGTTCCATAGTATTATCATTGAACAGCTGATGATGTTATGCAACTAAGCTTCTCCGCCCTTTATAGCTTAATATATTGGTTTAAGCAGTCTTTCCATAGAATGTAGGGTTTCTAATTCATATTTTAGCTTTTCATTTATCTAATATTTTTGTCAGCCCCCTTTATCCTCCTCTGGAATGTTGTAATGGAGGATATAATGCTTTTAACCTTCGCTTCTCTGTAAAATGGGGCCTTTCCATTACGAGGAAATTCCCTCTCAAGGAAGAACAATCAGGAGCGAAAAATGTATAGGTACCAAGTTAACAATAGAAGGGCTGCATCCAAGACAATTGATACTACTGTTGATTGATTGGCGACCTGATTGCAATCATCAGTTAATCGAATTCTTTTGATACGATTGGAACACCCATTTTACTATATAAGTGCTTTATTTGAACAATTCAATGATATCATCCACCAGGCTCGGTGGTTGCCATCGTTGCACAGAGTAAACGGTGGTTGCCATTGTTGTACGGAGTGAACGGCGGTTGCCATCGTTGTACGGAGTGAACGGTGGTTGCCATCATTGTACGGAGTGAATGGTGGTTGCCATCGTTGTACGGAGTGAACGGTGGTTGCCATCGTTGCAGAGTACCACCGTTGTACGGAGTGAACGGCGGTTGCCATCGTTACGGAGTACCATCGTTGTACGGAGTGAACGACGGTTGCCATCGTTTCACAGTACCATCATTGTACGGAGTGAACCGGTGGTTGCATTACATGTACGGAGTGAACGGTGGTTGCCATTGTTATACGTACTGAACGGTGAATGCCAGCGTTCTACTGAGTGAACGGTGGTTGCCATCGTTGTACGGAGTGAACGGTGGTTGCCATCGTTGTACGGAGTGACTGGTGGTTGCCATCGTTGCTCAGAGTGAACGGTGGTTGCTATCGTTATACGGAGTGAACGGTGGTTGCCATCCTTGTACGGAGTGAATGGTGGTTGTCATCGTTGCACAGAGTGAACGGTGGTTGCCATCGTTGCACAGAGTGAACGGCGGTAGCCATACATGAACGGAGTAAACGGTGGTTGCCATCGTTGTACGGAGTGAACGGTGGTTGCCATCGTTGTACGGAGTGAACGATGGTTGCCATCGTAGCACAGAGTGAACGGTGGTTGCCATCCATGTACGGATTGAATGGTGGTTGCCCTCGTTGTACGGAGTGAATGGTGGTTGCCATCGTTGTACGGAGATAATGGTGGTTGCCATAGTTGGACAGAGGGAACGGCGGTTGCCATCGTTGTACGGAGTGAACGGTGGTTGCCATCGTTGCACAGAGGGACCAGTGGTTGCCATTATTGCACAGAGTGAACGGTGGTTGCCATCGTTGTACGGAGTGAACGGTGGTTGCCATTGTGGCACAGAGTGAACGGTGGTTTCCTTCGTTGTACGGAGTGAACGGTGGTTGCTATCCTTATACGGAGTGAACTGTGGTTGTCATCGTTGCACAGAGTGAACGGTGGTTGCCATCGTTGCACAGAGTGAACGGTGGTAGCCATACATGTTTGGAGTGAACGGTGGTTGCCATCGTTGTACGAAGTGAACGGTGGTTGCCATCGTTGTACGGAGTGAACTGTGTTTTCCATCGTTACACGGAGTGACCGGTGGTTGCCATCGTTCCTCAGAATGAACGGTGGTTGCCATCGTTGCACAGAGTAAACAGTGGTTGCCATCGTTGTACGGAGTGAACGGTGGTTGCTATCATTGCACAGAGTGAACGGTGCTTGCCATCGTTGAACGGAGTGAATGGTGGTTGCCATCATTGCACAGAGTGAACGGTGGTTGCCATCGTTGTAAGGATAAAGCGGTGGTTGCCATCGTTGCACAGAGTGAACGGTGGTTGCCATCGTTGCACAGAGTGAACGGTGGTTGCCATCGTTGTATGGAGGGAACGGTGGTTGCCATCGTTGTACGGAGTGAACGGTGGTTGCCATCGTTGCACAGAGTGAACGGTGGTTGTCTTCGTTGGACAGAGTGAACGGTGGTTGCCATCGTTTTAAGGAGTGAATGTTGGTTGCCATCGTTGCACAGAGTAAACAGTAGTTGCCTTCGTTGTACGGAGTTAACGGTGGTTGCCATCGTTGTACGGAGTGAACGGTGGTTGCCATCGTTGTACGGAGTGAACGGTGGTTGCCATCGTTGAACGGAGCGAACGGTGGTTGCCATCGTTGTACTGAGTGAACGGTGGTTGCCATCGTTGAACAGAGTGAACGATGGTTGCCATCGTTGTACGGAGTCAGAAGTTTCCCACATTCTTCACCAAACATTCTTTAAGATAATTATTGAAACATGTCATGCTAACAATGTAGTTAGTCCAAAATATGTGATTTGTTAGTCAATAAATTGGTGATGGAATGCAATAATTAACCACAAGATGGGTTTCTATTTTCTCATTTTTTGGTGAAAAGCAAGCGAAAAATGTCCATTCACACGATTTGGAATATGTCACTTGACCTTTACCTATTGTTAGAGGAATTAATTGTTCAGTGCAACGTTTTCCTTAGTGTTAAAATATTGAACACCAGAGAATAGGGGTCGCTATTCCTGGCGCTAATTTTTTTATAGCTAACATCAGATCAGCCCCTTTCATCTCCGCCATCTGCCTTATCAGCCACAAGTTTTTCCGACTACCTACCTATGGTACTATTTTTTAACAGCGAACATTCATAGCGTTCCTCAGTCACACCAGCCACTGTCACATCCATGGAGGTATAATAGGCCAATTATACCTCCATGGTCACATCTGCCAGTGACATTCTGCCTAAACTCTGTTTCAGCCCACGTCATAATCGGCCAGGAGGCGTTCCATTTTACTGGTTTTCACTTTAATGAAACTTTTTCTACCCAACCTAACCTAACCTAGGGTTTCTAACCTGCGGGGCAAAAGTACGTATTTCTGACGCGCGGGGCAAACATACTTATTTTCTTAGGGTACGTTATGCCGTTTTTTAGCGTTTTTTATTGAAGTTTCAGCAAAGTGATATCCACTAGATTGGTACGCCTGTTTAGGAGTAAAGACAGTGGCAGATGTGACAGAGGCAGATTTTGAAGTGGCGGAAAATGCGTGTGGGCTGCAACATCGTTTAGGTAGAAAACACGTGTGATTAAAGATTTGTAGCGGTTATGACAGTGTCCGGCCATGACAGTGAGGTGAAGTGAGGTGGCGATAGTGCGCCTGTGCGGAAATAATTTTAGCGCAAACGCTGTGCTCCCGAGAATAGAGGATGTCCTCCAACAGATTCCTTCGATTGCTTCCCTTTGTGATTGATAGAATTAAATGACATTTCGAGTGGTATACGTTGTCTTCAGAACTGCTCACTCTGACTCAGATGGAGTAATTATAACTTGCTTGCTGTAGTATTTCCGTAATTTGTCAACCTGTCATTAAACCTAAATCAATTTTGAATCCAAAACTCCAAATCCGTAAAATCAATGAGTCAATATGATACTCAGATAGTTGTTTGTTTCAAGGCATATATTAATCACATAATGCATCTTACAAACGCGATCTTAAGACAAGGGGAAAACTTAAACCCAGCTCATGGAAATTGAAAAATACGGAAGTAAATAAATGATTTATCTGCTGTTCATTTGAATAACTAATAAACTATGCTTCTTTTCCATTTAGGTTACTGGAAGAAGTATCTGACGAGACACGAACAATATCGGTTACGTGGTTTGAGAAAAGCAGGAAACAAGGCAATATATGATTAGTCATTCGAGAGCTGGAGATACACCGGTTCAATTTTATCAGATGCTTTTGAAGAGGTGTAAGAGTACTTGGTATTTTTCTTAATAGAATACAATGATCGCAGTGGCGATACCCCTTGCTTCTTTACCGGTCCCCCTGCGTGCATTACATATTCTTTCTTCTTGCTCTCTTTCTTTGCTATATCCTTTTCTCGCTCCCTCCTTACTCTCCCTCCTCTCTTTATCTCTCCTTGTTCTATTGCTTCGCTTCCACTCTTAGCTCTCTTCCCTTCTGTCTTTCTTTGCTTTTTCCTTTGCACTCGATCTTTGTTCCATGCTCTTTCTTCTTGTTTATTCCCCTTTGTCCGAATCCTGCAGATCCAATCATTCATTACATGCTATCTCTTCTCGCTCTCTCTCCTTTGCTTGGCTCGTGCAGCTCCATACATTTCATGTGCTCTCTTTGCTGTATCTACGATCCCTGGCAACTGCAACTACATGTATTGCACGCTCTCTTTACTTTCTTCCCCTCAATGCCCTAAATCTTTGCCCTATCTCCTTGCTTTCTCTCAATGGACTATCTGTTTGATATATCTCCTCGTTCTCTCTCATTGCTCTCTACTTCTTTGCCAGGCTTCTGCAGCTACATGCATTGCATGCTCTCTCAAAACTACCAAATCGGCAGATTCCGGCGGCTTCCTCCCGAGGGTAATCGAGGCTGTCCCGGATAAAATCCCCCGTCACTTCCCGGTGATTTTCATATTGGTACTGGAGGAGAGGACCGTTCCCGACATTATGCTGGTAGCCGACGTTACCCGGAAAACTACAGATCTATCAGCCGAACCTCAGTTATGGGAAAATTGTTGGAGTCCAACATTGCAGACAAACAAGTAGACCAACATGAGATAAATGATCTCTATGGGAACAAACAGCACGGATTTCAATGTAAAAGACCATGCCTGACCACCCTCTTGATCAACATCTTCGATAACTCAAGGGCTATCGATATATTTTTTTTACTTCCAAAAGGATTTGGCAAGGTCCCGTACAAGAAACTTCTCACTAAAGTGAAAACTCTTGCAGTCGTGAGTAGAAATACGGAATGGAAAGAGCACTGGCTCTCAGGCAGGTACTAGCGAGTGGTGATCAACGATAAATCTCCTCGTGGACCCCGTCAAACGCGGGGTTCCCTAGGTACAAGTTTTTGATCCACTTCTGTCACAGGCATCAAGGACCAAGTATCAGACCATGTCTGCAAAGACGTAGACCACTGGAACCTCTTCATTGGAGCCACGAGATGGAATTTCAACCATATTGGTTTAACACCGACCCATGAGCTGCAAAATCTACAACGTACGGATCAGAAAATTCGTCCCTGATGTCAACTACTGGCGACAAATCCAAGGCAGTAGCATGCAACGCTGAATAAAGCAAATAGAATGGGTGGCGGCCTTGCCGGACACGGCTGGCTAACAACACCTCGTCTGCCCCTTGATTTTGTCACTTCAGCAAACACTGGGAATGACATACCAAGCCCAACCAGCCATATAAAGCCGATTTTGACGACGTCATGGAGCCAATCTCGACAACGTTGGTAGCAGCCCTGGGCGGGAAGACGAAGTGGGATGCGGCCTTGTGTGGAGCCTGTTAACAGGGCTTACCCTATTCCGTCCCAAAACTGTTTGCCGCTATAGCTCCGACCACTGCACTAGACTACAAGCCTTGACCAACCCCACCGAGCACATGGTAAGGAAAACCAGATAATAAAGAAAAAGATCATGTGATCAATCGAGGGGAAGAAATCCGAGGTGTTACAAGACGAAGTGGGGGCGGCCTAACTCGGCACGGTCGTCTAACAGGCTTGTCAGAATCATAGACTTTGATCACCACACTATAGCGTACCTGTTCTGGTAAAACCAAGATGGGCCGGGCTTGTTTTTGCCAGCCCGAGATGAGAGAGGCTAAGATGTCTCGCTCCACGACACGGCAAACCAAGATTCAACCCAGTGTGGCAAGAGAGAGCCCTGCCCTAAAACACCGGTCACCGGAAGAGCAGGGACAGTCATGTCCCGTGCCTATCGGGAGACAGAGACCCTGAGAATGTTATGGAAACCCGGTTGCTCTACAGTGCACAAGCAACATTGAAGTTTGGGTGACCGGAGAGAGGTTGCAGACGGTCTCCGCTAGAGTCACTTAAACGTAAACGTAAAAAATGGTCTGAATTGCTTCTTTGACTCTCTTATTTATTGAAACTCCTCGTAGATTCTTTCCCTCTCTCTCCTTTGCCCGGTTCCTGCAGCGCCATGCATTACGTGCTCTAATTCCTTCTCCCACACTTGCCCTCTCGCCTTGCCCTCTTTCGCTTTGCCCACTCTCCTTAGACCAATTTTTACAAGCTATTTCGCCTTGTTCAGGCTGGTGCTTCATTCCAGGCCGGCTTTATGTAGTGAGAGTATTGCTTTTCTCTCGGCGTAAATAACCAACTGGGTTCAGGCAGAGAACATCAAGAAAATAAAATAGCCTAATGTCTTCAATGGGATAATCTTACTTTACAAATTATAAATGTTCACGGAAATAGACTATTTTAAACCAGAGATAGGTCCGTTGTTTCACGTTGTTTAGGTCACCAATGACAGAAACTGAAGTAGTAATTTACATAGTTTGTAAATCCTCCTGAAGCTGTTTATAGAGGAATTGTAATAGGTGATGAATACTTTGTAATTGCCACCATTTTATTTACTCAATACCTGTTCATATCGCGTTCTGGTAGTTTCCTCGCTAACAGAACTTGATATGAACAAGTATTTAGCAAACAAGATAGATATACAACATACTACAAACGGAAGGATGAACAGGAAATTACAAACTATTTGTTACCTAACATCTGCTTCTGGAAAGAATTCAAAGAGTAAGTAATGACATTCCTATGTGTATTCCAGCTCGTAGAGTGATAAGAGTCCTTACAGTTACTCTTCCGGTGCATGACTGAAATCTAATATCTTCGATGAACACAATCCACGAGCAGTGAGTAGCTGCAGAGGCGTGAATTCAGACCACGTCCACTCAGGTGGGACGAGGCCGGCTGATCTCATTGTACAGAGAGCGATGACCGTCCATCGCTCAGGCTTGGGTCCTTCGGCTTCAGTCTGACATCGATCATCACTCAACGTCAAAGAAGTCTTTGTTTAGTATTTAGCTTCCCATTCCTCTGATGATTATCTTATGCATATCGAAAACGAAATGGAGAGTTTTACCCGGCCAGTTACAATATTACTGCTATTGCAAGTAGAAAATGCGGCGGGAACTTCAACACTGTCAGCTACAGCTCAACTTCCAACTAGTAATGTCCTGGTAATGCATCACACATTTCTTGAATTTGTAAAAATTATAAATATATTGAGATATTTAATCGTGCACATATAATTCAAATGTTACGCAAAAAATCTGTACATGTGCACTGTAGGACGTTGTGTTTGCTTGTATAATCGACAAAGGAACACATTTAACTCCCTTCCATAAGCCTTGCAAACTGGATGCAGTAGCGCAGAACCCCGGTAAATAATTCGACGTTGATGAGATGGTATGGCAAGGAACCAAATCTGTGATAAACGTGTTCTTGAAGGGCTGTTAACAAACACATGATATGACATGATTCAAACTCTTTTTTGTCCACGCTTGAAGCAATGCACCTTTGTCCACCGCCCTTGTGCGAGGTCGCGAATGGGAAGCAATATCCTCCTCAATACGACAATTCTAAGATTTTATGAGTGTGGGTGAGTGGATGGAGCACTTCAGGGACGGCTCTACTTGGACAATCTTCACTCGTGCGAGGAAGTATTGGTGCGATACTCCGAGAAAGATAAGAAGCATTATTTCAGCGTTATGCAATAAACCTGATCGAAAACGACAATTGTTCTATATATTAAGAGTTATGATTGTTAATGCATGATAGATTTATGATACATGACTGTATCTCTGTGTTACTTAATTACATGCAGCTGACTGCAAACAATAAGCTGTCATTTCGTATCTTTGTCACGCCGTTTTATTCAGTGATCTTCTACAATAGAGGACGATGAAACTTCCATGCTACGTCGGAGTTCAGCCTTGGAGTAACATCATTGCTGGGTTCGTAAGAATCACCTTGGACATTGATAATGCATACGGAGTTCAGCCTAGGAGTTACATTATTGCTGGGTTCATGGGAATCACCTTGGACATTGATAATGCTTACGGAGTTCAGCCTAGGAGTAAATCATTGCTGGGTTCATGGGAATCACCTCGGACATTGATAGTGCATACGGAGTTCAGCAGGAGTAAAATCATCTTCGAGTTTAGACAAAACAAGATCCAAACAGAATTTTGTAACGTGGAAGCTGCTCCACTGTGGTTACCTCAACAATGCGGCCTTGTTGAATGAAGAGTATCTTTGGGCCAAGCGGATGTTTAATGATATCATTACGGAAAACTCCACCATTGCCTTTTTTTCCACACCAAATATCAGAAAGATTCCGACCATCAACAAAGCAAAGCATGAGCAAAACTTTTGTACGATGCGAAAACCTTGCATTCTATAAGTGGTCAGAGTTTGTGAGCCCAATATCCAGCCACCTGACAATTGGGAATGATCTCAACCCATTCGTATTTTTCGCCTGCCCAAATGACTCACGAAGAAAGCATCTTGGAAATTAATCCAATAAGAGCAAGGTCAAGTCCGAGTTGTTAGTTGGTTTACCGTCACACGATCTTGCATAAAATGGAGCCTAAAAAGTACGCATGAATAACAAAAATTTAATAGCAAAGAATCTGTCGTTTCGATTTTTTTATGAAGTCTGTACATTTTCGTTGCATTAATCCAGAGATGCGAATTTGTTGATCGGATTACGCTAACAATTCCGAAAATGCATGTAGTAACCATTTTAACAACTAATTGATGCTGGTGGTGTCGTGCTTTTTTTCTGAATACTCTTCGTTGAGTGTTTTTTCATGAACGGTTCCCAATTTGATTTTGATATTTTATGCGTGTTTCTTTAGCGGCCTTGTAGTCGGGGCTTTAGAATCTTGCTACCGTAACCACCGCGTGCCGTAGAAGGCGACTAAAGGGGCGCCCTGTAGCCGGAAGTAGAGTCGTGCTACCGCAACCCCAGGTGTCGTAAAAGGCGACTAACGGGGCGGAGCGAAGAGGCTAGGAACCCCGTTCTCTGTAGAACCTTTCCTCGATGACGCCAAGACGAGCGGGGGAGGAGAGGCACACGCCTCTCCGAACCCTATTGAATGTGCGTGGCTGTAGTACGAATGATGTAAAGAGGACGAAGATTGGTGAGATAATTGTGAGGAGGAAGTTTGATGTGTTGGCGCTGAGTGAGACGAAGTTGATAGGTAAGGGCGAATATGAGTTTGGTTTGGTAAGTGAAAGAAAGTTTGGTGTGGGGGAAGGTAGAGCACAAGAAGGTGTGGTCTTGATATTGAGTGATCGGTTGGCTAGTAGCGCTACCGAATGGAAGGAGGCGTTCTCAAGATTGATATGGGTGAAAGTTAAGTTAGGCGTAGAAAGATGGTCATTTGTGAGTGATTACAGACCTGGCAGCGAGAGGAGTGAAGAGGAGAGGGAGCAATTCTGGACTGACCTGAGTCAGTGTATTGAGAGTTTTGGAGGTAATTTCAATGAAGTTGTACTGGGTGACCTTAATGCGAGAGTTGTAGATGTAGTGGTGGAGAATGTGATAGGAAGGTATGGTGCACCCGGTAGAAATAATAGTGGAAAAAAACTGATAGGTCTGTGAATGGAACAGGAGCTGGTGGTCGGGAACAGTTTGTTCAAGAAGCAAGATATCCACATGTACACATGGGTAAGGATGGCCCATGGTGCAATGGTGGAGAGAGCACTGATGAATTTGTTCAAAAAGCGAGATATTCACATGTACACATGGGTAAGGATGGCCCATGGTGCAATGATGGAGAGAGCACTGATGGATTTTGTGCTGATATCGAGGAGAGTGGTGGGGAGGCTGTTAGATGTGCGGGTGTTGAGAGGGGAGAGTGGAGGAGTGTCTGACCATCTGCTGGTGGAAGGTAGATTAAGAGTGGAGCAGAAGTGAAAGGGCAACAAACGAGTGAAAGAAGAGAGAGAGGTAGTGAAAGTGAGTGGACTGAATGTGAAAAGTAGAGCCGAAGAGTTCCAGCAGGCGTTGAAGGAAGAATATGACAACGTGAGAGGAGGGGATCTGAGAGATTTGGAAGAAAAATGCGAGACGTTAAGGTGTATGGTGCGCGCCGTGTGGGAGGGTGCAGGAGGAAAGGCTGCGAGTGGTGAAACGAGGAAGTCAAACTGACGGTGGCACGGAAAAGAGGAGCGTTTGAGGAGTGGTTGCAGGTGAAGTCGGAGGTGGCTCATGAAAGCTACAAAGAGAGGAGAAACGAGGTGAAGCGGGTGGTGAGGAGAGCCAAAAGGGATCTGATGCCAGGTGGGCAGACGGTTGCGCCAGAATTTTGAGGAGCACAAAAAGATGTTCTGAAAAGAGGTGAAGAGGGTGAGAAAGGAAGAGACCGGAAAGGAGGAATTGGTGAAAGATGAAAACGGCCAGTTGTTGTTGGAAATTGGTAATGTACGGAAGAGTGGGGCCGAGTATTTTGATGAGTTGATGAATGTCGAGGATGACAGAGAGGCTGACATTGTTGCTGTGGGTGGTGGTGCTCGGATGCCAGTTTTGGGAGAAAGACTTGTTGCGGACATCACCAAGGAAGAGGTGCAGGAGGCGGTGGACGTGATGCAAGCAGGGAAAGCCCCTGATTTGGATGGCGTTGCGACCGAGTGCCTGGAGAATGGTGGAGTAACGATTGTCGAATGGTTGGTGAGGTTACTGAACTGGTGTTTTGTGGCAGGCGTGGTACCGAGTGAGTGACGCAGTGACTGCATTGTTCCGCTATATAAGAGCAAAGGAGATAAAAAAGAATGCTGCAACTCGAGAGGTATCAGTTTATTATGTGTGGTTGGTAAGTTGTACGGGAGAATGCTGATCAAAAAGGATTAAAGACTGTACGGATTGCGCAATTGGAGAGAAACAGTGGGGCTTTAGGAATGGTAGAGTGTGTACCGATCAGATATTTGCAGTGAGACAGGTCTGTGTGAATTACCTTGCCAAAGGAAAAGATGTGTTCTTGGCCTTCATGGATCTGGAGAAGGCATACGACAGGATTGACAGGAAAGAGCTGTGGAGGGTGTTGCGTTTGTATGGAGTGGGCGGACATCTGTTGAAAGCGGTGCAGAGTTTCTATGCTGACAGCCGAGCATGTGTCAGAGTGGGGAGCGAGGTGAGTGATTGGTTCACAGTGAAAGTGGGACTGAGATAAGGCTGCGTGATGTCTCCCTGGCTGTTCAACCTCTATACAGATGGAGTGGTCAGGAAGGTGAACGCGAGTGTGCTGGGTCGTGGCTTGCAACTGGTATAAGCGAATGGGCGGAGTTTGCAGTTGAGCCAGTTGCTATTTTATGATGATACGGCCCTGGTTGCGGATTCGGAGGAAAAGCTATGTAGGCTAGTGTCTTGGTTTGATAGAGTGTGTGAGAGGAGGAAGCTTGGAGCAAACGTCGGCATGGTTAAAGTAATGAGATGCTCGAGGAATGTCGATGCAAGCAAAATTAGTGTCACCCTAAATGGAGAGCTCATGGAGGAAGTTCAGTGTTTTAGGCATCTGGGCTCGCATGTGGAGATAACTGAACTAGTGGAAACTGAAGTGAAGGCGCGAGTGAAGAAAGGATGTAAAGTGTTCGGTGCACTAAAGAGTGTAATGAGCTGTAGGACGTTGGGGATGGAAGCAAAGAGAGGGCTGTATGAGGGTGTTGTTGTCTTAACTGTGCTCTACGGAGCTGAGATTTGGGGGGTGAGAGCAGAGGAGAGAAGAAGGTTGAATGTTTTCGAGATGAAATGTTTGAGGAGCATGGCTAAAGTAACTATGAGGACCGGATCACCAACGACGTGGTTCGAAACAGAACAGGGATGGTGAAGAAGTTCGAAGACAGAGTGGATTCGCGTGTTCTGAGATGGTTCGGGCACATGGAGAGGACGGATGAAGGGAGATTGGTGAGAAGGGTGATGAATGCTGAGGCGAGTGGTCGCAGGCCTAGAGGTAGTCCGAAGTTTGGGTGGATGGATGGTGTAACGCAGGCGTTGGGAAGGAGAGACATGAATGTGGAGATGGCGAGAGAGCGTGCAATGAACAGGCGTGAGTGGAGAATGGTTGTGAATGGTTGATTTTGACGCTGCCCTGATGTGCTTTCCCGCTCTGGGCACCCCGCTGTCGGGAAGGCGGTGGTGGGGGAACCCGGCTATTATGACGCGGCGGGGGTAAACCAGTGAATACTGTCGGGCCCTGCTGCTGATGACGGATCCTCGGACTGCACTCGTGACAGATAGTAGTAGTAGGTATGACCGCGAAAATGGCATTCTAGAGTCATTTTTGTGAAGGATTATACATAGGGATAAATAGAGTTAGTTTTGGTGGTCGGGGGGTAGGACGCGATGCATGCACCTTGACTCACCGAGCATACGGGGTAAGCGTAGCGGGGGAGGGCGGGGGGGCAGAGGGTTCCTGAACTGGTTTACCGCGGCCAGCTAACGGACGGGGGAGACCGGAAAGGGAGGGGG
>SDVV010016509.1:0-14229 GCA_016164225.1 Gammarus roeselii
TTTTTTTTTAATTTGGTTATCGATCACATAAACAGTGGAGAGCCGCTCGACAACGCCGTTCTATTGATGTTCGTTTAGAAACAAATTAAAAGAGCTGAAGTAGGATGCAGAAACAGCGTCGACCCACATAAAGGATTGGTACGCTTCAAATAAAACCCAAAGCATTATCCTGGGATCTGAAGCAAATGGACGGAGAGTGACCGAGAATTTAGTCGTTGTTTATATGGGCGCAAAAATCCCTCATGATAACGGAGTTTGGCTTCATCACAATATGACCTTCACTCGTGTTTCTCAATCGAACGTAGAAACAACTCGACTTTAAGTCTAAAATTCTTGTAATCAACGCTTACCCCATGTGGGGTAAGTGCACGAAAACATTGCTCATACACATTCAGCGTAGCATAAACTTGACCGTAAAAATAACCATGATGAGGACTTTAGAAAGAGTGATCACGTGACGCCTATTCTGAAGGAAACTCGGCTGGCTGAACATCTACTGTATGAACGACTGGATCTTAGTTGAGCTACACGAGGTTAAAAAACTCAAAACAAGCTTTCATGTCGTAACGGTGTTGTGTTGTCAACACGTGAAGCTGCCCATCAACGATCAACACGGAACGAAAATAATATTGAGACCTATTTCAGAACAACAGAGACTGGTGTCAAAGCTTCCACAGTTTCAGGTCCAACATTATTCAAAAATCCACCGGCTGACATTCAAAATTGCGCTGCTGTATCTTCAATCAAGAAGAAATCAACCACTGATAGTGAAAAACTACATTTAACGGCTGGCGTTTATCAAAAACATCATCATTATTTCGACAGAACACGAACAGAATTTCATTTACCATGCTCTCGTGACTTCTCTTTGTCTCTATGTTCGAATCAATAGAGGCACTGTTTATTTAAACACAGTTTACTAGTCCCTTTGACCTTGAAACTAAGTCTTTCTGTTTTCAAGGACCAACAAGCTATGATAGCGGAACACTATTGAACCATTTCCTTACGCGTCTATACGCCCAACATTTTTTTTCTGCTTTGTTTTTGCCTCCATAATCAAACATATAATAAAATTGATTTATTCTAATTCCGTATTTCCGTAAAGAGAGTAATTCAACGTCACGTAACGACGGGGAATCTCCTCAAATCGTCACCTTAAATATGCCAGGCCCGGATCACATCGTCATGTATGGCAGAGGCTCGCTAACTGATATAGACCAGCATACAATATGATCACCTTCGCAACCCAATGTTTTATGCGGATAAATCAGTCAATTGCAGTGTACAATTTTCTCATGTGTCTGATCGCAAAGTGTGTATCTTCAGGACGTTGCTCATGTTCATTGTGTAGTTAATATACTCTGATATCTCCTCGGTTCGTGACATGAAGGGCTGGTACGTATGTTCAGCTAGGAAAGTAAGATGCTCGGATCGTGATCAGAGGATGCAACGCATAATCTAGGTACCATTTATTCGGTTACACGATGTGGTACCATTTATTCGGCTACACGATATGATGAACTATATAGTACTTACGCTTAGCTATAATAATACAATGTACCCTACCGTTCATACACGGTCCCATTCACTCAGTCCCTCGTTGTGATGCCCTCAATATTGTTACTAAATTTGATCTGATGGTCACAACTAGTCATCATACGTATTCAAAATTTATTTCGTAAGCATATGTATTGTGTCAGTGCTAACAAAACACACCATACAGTTTGTGTATGAATAAAGATTTACATTGTTTAATTCTCAGCTACTACCTCTGCCCAGTTGATCCCAGCAACTCCAACCCTCAACCACAACAACATCTCAGATACTGTGACACAGCATGTGTACTAAATGAGAAAATCTCACGCAGAGAACGGGGAAATTTCAATTAAAAAGAAGTATGATACAGCAAACTCGTTTATTCAATATTTTGTAGCTATTGCTGCGACCTGTTACAGCTGAGGAGTGTAACAGGTCGCAGCAGAGCTCGATTATTTACCTAGATTATGCGTTGCATCCTCTGATCACGATCCGAGCATATAAACCCCGACGTTATTTACCTAGATTATGCGTTGCATCCTCTGATCACGATCCGAGCATATAAACCTCGACGTTATTTACCTAGATTATGCGTTGCATCCTCTGATCACGATCCGAGCATATAAACCCCGACGTTATTTACCTAGAATATGCGTAGCATCCTCTGATCACGATCCGAGCATATAAACCCCGACGTTATTTACCTAGATTATGCGTTGCGTCATCTGATCACGATCCGAGCATATAAACCTCGACGTTATTTACCTAGAATAGGCGTTGCATCCTCTGATCACGATCCGAGCATATTAACCCCGACGTTATTTACCTAGATTATGCGTTGCGTCATCTGATCACGATCCGAGCATATAAACCTCGACGTTATTTACCTAGAATATGCGTTGCATCCTCTGATCACGATCCGAGCATATTAACCCCGACGTTATTTACCTAGATTATGCGTTGCATCCTCTGATCACGATCCGAGCATATAAACCTCGACGTTTGTTTTTTATTCAAGAAGAATGATTCAACTAACATGGATTTCCAAATAAAACTTGGCTACCACTTTCTCACCCAAAACATAATTACAGTTTGGAAGCATGAATTAAAAGCATCATATCCTCAGTTATATAAATATTATGAACCGCCATTTAATTCAATAATATTAATTCGTAATATTACGAACTGTATAACGTACTTTGGCCGAAAATATGCTCCGTATAAGCGCATGCCTTATGTGTTATTCATCAAAGGTTATATTCGCCCGAAAAACTGCTCGCTAGCGACGGGCATTGCCACTGTCAGTGACGGAGCTCATCAGTATCTTAGACTGGACAAGGCTGTGGGGAAGGGTTCTGTGTTAGGCTTGAATCTGGGTGAGGTATGATCTACTGCCAGGACCAGTTGATGTTGCGCTGGAATATTTCCTCAAATCACGATTATACTACAGCACAGGTGGCTGCACTCCACCAACAGCTGGTGAATGTTGCGTGCAGTGCTCCTCAAATCACGATTATACTCGAGCACAGATGGTTGCACTCCACCAACAGCTGGTGAATGTTGCGTGCGGTGCTCCTCAAATCACGATTCTACTCGAGCAGAGGTGGCTGCACTCCACCAACAGCTGATGAATGTTGCGTGTGGTGCTCCTCAAATCACGATTATACTCGAGCACAGGTGGCTGCACTCCACCAACAGCTGGCGAATGTTGCGTGCGATGCTCCTCAAATCACGATTATACTCGAGCACAGTTGGCTGCACTCCATCAACAGATGGGAAATGTTGCGTGCGGTGCTCCTCAAATCACGATTATACTCGAGCACAGGTGGCTGCACTCCACCAACAGCTGGTGAATGTTGCGTGCGGTGCTCCTCAAATCACGATCATACTCGAGCACAGGTGGCTGCACTCCACCAACAGCTGATGAATGTTGCGTGTGGTGCTCCTCAAATCACGATTATACTCGAGCACAGGTGGCTGCACTCCACCAACAGCTGGCGAATGTTGCGTGCGATGCTCCTCAAATCACGATTATACTCGAGCACAGTTGGCTGCACTCCATCAACAGATGGGAAATGTTGCGTGCGGTGCCTACTAATGACAGTCATTTTTATCAGAGTAAACTGCATGCAGCACTGACGTCCCTCTTGTTCCAGGTGAGCGTCGGCAGCATCGCCAGTCAGCAGCTGTCGGCGGGGGACGCCCTCATCATGCTGGAGGGGGAGGACGCCAGAGCGCTCTGCCACTTTGACGCCTGCGACCTCGTCAAAAACTCCGGCAGGAAGCTCTCTATGACCGTCCGGAAAGCGTCATCTGCTCAGTGAGTCGATGATGTTAGGGAGCTTGAAGTGTAAGTGATCTTGAGAAGGGATTTCTTCTTTTTGAATGTTTGCTTCATCAAACGGGAAAAAGAAGGCCATTGTGCCTTCTTTATACCCACATGCATGACCTCCAATTAAGAACAAGTAACAGTATTACTACCGGAAGACACTTGCTTGTTTTCTATGGTCAAATCAATACATACGTCGCTAGATCTCACCTCATCGTGTGATGGTATTTTCAAGCTCATTGCTGGTTGTAATATTTAAAAACCGCATTACTCATCATTCAGCCTGAAATTGCATCGGTAAATACAAAAATGATTCACGTTGACAATTCTTTCGCAGCAAAGTTTTTACCGAACGATTTTGATTAGCATTGGTGTGAGACTGAAATTTTAGAATCTCACAGTATACCATCACATTTTTTCCTCGATTCGATCATCTTCGAATACGTTACATTTCTTCAGATCATAATCATTCAGGGAGCAAACAATTTCTCCATCACGACACAATTATCATGAGATCTGTTGGATTTATTTAGTATAACGTTTTTTAGTCTTATTGATGCTTGTACTCGTCGTTTCAGATACCTGCACGATGAAAACATTTCCAACCAAGAAAGGTTGGAGCAAACCGTTGTGGAAGAGCAGAAGCAGCAGGAGTTGGAGCGCAAGTACAGGAGAGCCATGTCTACGCCGCCGAGAGACGGCGTCCTGTCAAACAGCTCTACCCCACAGAGAGTGCTGTCCCCCTCCAATAACGTTTTGTCTCCCCGCATGGTTCAATCGCCCTCTTTCAGAGCTCTCTCTCCTCAACTGTGCTCAGAACACCAAGCCACAGCCTCTCCGAAGCACTTGTTGTTTTCCCCTCCTATGGTAATGTCTCCCATTCAAAGATTCCAACGTCGCAGCATTCCACCTTCCCCTAGAAGCAATATAGATCCTTCATCAGGCGGAGTCTCATCTCCACTGAGCGTAACGTCATTACAATGCTCTGCTGGTGTCGCTTCTCCTCGGTACATCACGTCTCCTCCTACTATCATGTCCTCTCCGTCTGCCGGAACACCCGTGACCGTTGTCAGGTCGCCTCCTAATGTGATGTCGCCTACTAACATGATGTCCCCCCGACCTCGACATCCCGCTCTTCCAACAAACCAATCATTTTCAAGCTCTGATAAGTTCTACACTCCTCCTCCTTTGCCTCAAACCTTTAATCCTGGATTCGAGGTATCGAGCACTTCTGCTTACTCTACTCCTGCACAAACCTTTTCACCTTACCAGTTTCATTCTACTCAAGCGGCTCCTGACCAAGCTGAGGGAATGGCCCATGATGGCTCGGGAAACTCTGGTCTTCTACCGCAGCAGCTCACTGATAAATTAGTTGACCTTCAGGAGCAACGAGAGTGGCAACAGGAACAGGGCGGTGAACCGCTTGGGCCACAAGGAACGATCGAAGAAAGTCAACTAACCGGTGAAGATTTGCAAAGAAGACAACTTCAAATGTTGATACAGGAAAAACTAAGACTTGAGGAAAAGATGATGATAGCTAAGAGAAGAGAAGGAAGAGCAGAGACCAACAGGCAAGAGAGGATGGAAAAATATGCGTGTGTAACAGAAAAAAATAAACTGAAAGGAGCCCTTGCCGCACCTAAAAGTCAGTTCGTTTCTGACATCAATGCCACAAATTATGGCAAACACGAAATCATAACCAAAAATACTTGCAGAGAAGAAATCGTCCAGAAGTGCTACGAGAGTTCGACAAAACATGTCACCCGTCACACTGATTGCCGGAATTCAACTAACACAAAATATGAAAAAGAAGTCACGCAGAGTAGAACTAGTTTTGCTAATACTGCGATTGATTCCAACGAAGAAGCCTATAGAATGTTGGAGAGGATCAAGAAAACCGCGCGAGATAAGATAGCCGACTTCCAGAAAACGTTGTCAGGGACTAGATCTTTAGATGAGAACGAGAAAGAAAGATTGCGAGAAGAAAATCGTATCCGTGATGAGGAGATTAGAAAGATGCAGGAACATAATCTTGATGAAAAGCAAAAGCGAGGCAGCGCCAAAAGCGCTTGTAGTCCAGTAGATGGAAACTCTAAAAATAAACCTGCGGATTTAAGAAGGGTGAAAACAGACGCTAAGTCAATGCAACCCGCCGTTATAACACCAGGTGGCAGCACTGCTCTCGAAGTGGTTCCTGAACCCATAGTGTCTGCTCCTAACGTCAAGCCGTTCCAGTTGATACCGGGAGATAAGCTCGTCGAGCAGGAGAGGAAAAAACGAGAAGCAACCAAAAAAATTGCTTTGGAATTCAAAAATCCTGTTGAGGGGGTGAAAGTAAATAATTCCTCTGAAGCTGAAGAAAAAGAAAGAATCAGGTTAAAAAATGTGAAAATAAAAGAAGAAATCAGGAAGCTGCAAGAACAATTTAAAAAAGATCAACAACTGATCCAAGAAGAGATGAGGAAAAAAGAATTGAGGTCTCATGAAGAAAAGAAGAGAAGACACGAAGAAGAAGCTAAGAAAATTTTAAAATTAGAAGAGCATAAAGTTGAAGAGAAGAGAATACTTGCCAAAATAATTTATGACGAAGAACAAATATTGATTGAACAAAAAAGGCAGTTAGAAGAAAAAATTAGGCGGGAAGAATTTGAAAAGGCAGAGGAAATACGGAAACTTGAAGTTCAAAAGAAAATTGAACGTGAAAGAGAAAATGCTCGCAGAGAAAAGGAACAAAAATTAAATCAAGAATTGGTCACAAATCAAGTAAATGGAGACTTACAACAAATGGATGTAACACAAGGAGTAAAGAAGAAAGTTAAAACTCACAAAAGGTCCATACAAGAATCATATGAAAGATCGAAATTGAAAGCATACGAGCAAAAGAGAGTCGAGATGCAGAAAGCTGTTCAAATGCAACACACCGAATCGGCCCGAAAATTGAATGAGCGTCTTAAGAAACATGGAACTTCTTGCCAAGGCGAGGCCGAGTTATACGAAGACATCGATACCGGGGGCCTGACGCCAGAGGATAAGCTTGCGGCATTGAGACTTGAGGAAGAACATCAGATGCGAGAGGAAGCCAAACAATACGAGGACTACAGACGACATCTCGAGGCCAAACGCAAGTCCCAGATGGAAGACTCTGATGATTACGCCTCGGAGTGGGACGAAGCCAGCGAGGCCTCCAATTTAGAAGCTCACTCCAGTCTAGGGAATCCAATAAAACTTGAGGAACCTTTCGATGAACTGAAAGCCACAAGTGAGGAGGAACTTCTTGAAGCTCAAGAGAAATCCATACGGAACCTTGAAAGACAGATCAGAAGACAACGAGACAAAGAAAAGTTGAAGAATGCAGCCAACAAACGAAGTGCCAAAGAGCAAGAGCAGTATGAAGAAAAGCAGCTGTTACAAAAAATCCCAGGTTATCAAAAGCCGGTCCAGAAAAAGAATACCCATCAGCATCGCAAAGACCTGAGGCCATACGCCAGCACAGGAGACCTAAGCAAGAGCGGCTCCCGGACGCTGCCCATAACAAAGTTCAGTCCGGATCCCATGGAATTTGGTTTCAAGCCAATTGAAAGTCCCGTACTTTCAAAATCGTTGAACAACTTAGAAATGGGTGGGTCGGCAGCAGCAGGAGCGGCTGTGGCTGGAGCTCAAGCAGGAGCTAAGGCTACTGCCGAGGTAGCAGTGGCTCAAAAGGCTGCAGAATTGAAGAGAAGAACAGAGGCTCTTGAAAAAACTCACTTCATGTCAGCCAGCTTGGGAGATTTACAGCAGGTACGTGATATTCATCTAAAAATACATTCATGTCCAGATGCCTTTCATAGTGTGAGTGTATTCTGGTTCCTTCTTTTGCCATAGCAAAAGCGTGTAAGTTGTATTTGCTGAGACAAATAATTTTTAAAGAATCAAGTACATTGTAGAGGACTCTGTCTCGTTTATTCTGAAATAATATGATCGATGTTCTCTCTTTTTCTAACACTTTGCATTACTCCTGAGAGCTGCCTTATAAGAAACCTCAATTCCAGGTATCTAGCAAGCCTCCTCTACCCGTAAGTGCCGTCCGAGCGCGCATGCGCCACGCCACCAGCGACGAGCTGCTCAACAGGAACCCCGAGCACAGGTGATTATTGGCCCGAAACGGGATCTTCGTTAGGACGTGGGCACTGACGTTCAAATTACGTTGGAACTTCAAATTAGAATGCGGGCTTGGATCGAACTCCTGGTGGGTCAGGCGCTCCGGACGAGGAATTGGGAAGGTGAATTGGAACGGGGAATGGGATGAGGGTGAACGATTGGAACTGCGGTTGGAGTAAACACCTTGAACTAAGATAGAGACTTGAAACTAGGTAATGACATGTGGAGTATTGATGCTGACAATACGGCGCGTTGGATGATTATACTAACTTTTGAAGGTATCACACGGGTATTGTGTGAATCAGCTTTTTGTTAATTGAAATTGGCTCATTTTCGTACGCTGCACGGTATAAAGCCAATTGCTTATAGTCCTTATCTTATGGTCATTGGTTGCAGAAAATGGATTCGTCCGCTTTTTATTACAGTTCACGGATTTTAGTTCAAACTTTTTGAAACTGTTATTGCAGTTCAACATTCTTTTTTTTTTGTACAGGATGGTTATTTTAGATCTAGTCACACATTGAGCCATAGAGCGTTCCTTCCAGGACCTTCGTAGAACAAGACCGCAGTGGCAAGCTAGGGTGGGACCACCCTCCACCAGCGGTCCTCCACGGGACCTCGTACCAAGCTGAGGACTTGTAAGTTGGAACAGTCCTCAAGTTCCTACAATGTACCTCATCCAAGGCCAACTTTTTTAGTGTAGTGTATGCCTTGTGTGATTCAAATCCTCGGTTCTCGTATCCAGGTGACCAGAGCGAACTGGACCATGGATCTATCACGAGATTCGTGATCTTCATGTATTCCTCTATGTTTTAGCATCAAAATTTTACTACACTGAACCCATGAACTCATGGATACTTAGTTTGTGCTCCATGGAATGGATGTCGTTAGAACTACTGAATACTATTTGTTTTCACGGATAAATTCATAATTGTAAGAAAATATGTGTAACGTCTCGTCATAGATATCGTGATAGATTTTCCTGTAGTAGTCTCCATCTGTCTTACAGGGTGTTCGTGTGGTCTTTGTTTGTATTTTTTTCTCACCGTAGCGACATTTATGTTCCTCTAACCTGGTTTGGTTGTTGAGACCGTGATGATTTCTTTTGAACTCGACACAAGAAACTTAACTCGGCAATTTGTGCGATGAAGAGAAACAACTCTCTTTGTAGTGTTCAGAGCGTTTTTGATCATATGATGAAAATATCACGAATAGGACTGAAAGAGGAGTGATAATTTAGCAACTTATGTTATCCGATAAGATATTAGCAATTACCAAAATTATTAAATTGACTACGCCACCACCAGCTCAGCCAAGGATCGCCTAGACGAGCTGTCTGCTTCACACAAAAAAATATGATTTAGCAGAAGATAAACACCTCAGTCAATATGTATATATGAATCTGAGTCCAAATAAAAATCACGCTGTACGATTGAGAGGGTGTGAATAGCAGCAGGTAATCTATAGAGAGAAAATAAACTATAGTGAAGCGGGTGTTGAGGAGAGCAAAGAGGTACGCTGATGCTAGGTGGGGTAAGCGGTTGAGAGAAAATTTTGAGGAGGACAAGAAGATGTTCTGGAAAGATGTGAACAGGGTGAGAAAAGTGGAGACGGAGACGGGAAACGAGGAGATGGTGAAAGATATAACGACGATATATTATTTGAGAATTAAACAAGTGAACAGAAGAAGTGGGTTGAACATTTTTAAAGAGATGTTGATTATTGAAGATGTCAAAGAGACTGACATTGTAGCTGTGGGTAGTGGAGCACGGATATCGGTTTTGACAGCAAGAATAATTGCAAGCCTTATCAAGGAAGAGGTACAGAAGAGGTAGAATTGATGGAAGCCGGGAAAGTTCCTGGTTTAGACTGTGCTACGACTGAGTTCCATAAGAGGGGTGGAGTGTCGGTAGTCAAATGATTGGTGAGGCGATTGAGTGGTGCAGTTCATGCATTCTTCCGTTATATAAGGGCCCAGGAGAATGAAAAAAAAATGCAGCAATTAAATAACTATTAGTTTGTTGTTTGTAGTGAGTATGTTGTACAGGAAAATTCTAATCATGGGAATTGAAGACGGTACGGATGGTGCGAGTGGCGAGGAACAGTGTGGCTTAGGGGAGGTGGAGGATGTACAGATCAGTTTTTTTCCAGTGGTATAAGTCCGTGAGAAGTACCCTGCGAAAGAAAATGATGTTTTCTGGGCTTTCATAATTTGCAAAGGTACACGATAGTCTTGAGAAGGAGGTACTAGTGGCCAAATCAGAGGAGAAGTTGTGTTGCTAGTGTCGGAGAATGCTAGAGTGTGAGCAAAGTAAGATAAGAGTTATTTCGGGGAAAAGTTAAGCAATGTGATACTCAAGGAATGTCGATACGATCGGATTTAGTGTCTGCCCAAAGGGAGAGTTGTTGGAGGAAGCTCGCTGTTTTATGTGCCTAGGCTCTCCTATGGAGACAACTAGTGGAACTGCAGTGAAATCTTGAGTGAAGGATTCTTGTACAGAGCAGGGTCACTGAAGAGTGTAATTAGCTGTAGAACCTTAAGTGTAGAACCAAAGAGAGTTGTAGAATGGATAGTTGTCCTGACTGTGCTCTACGGAGCTGAGACGCAAGGGGCGAGAGCGGAAAAGAGAGTCGATTGTTTTTGAGCTGGAATGTTTGAGAAGTATGGCTGGATTGACGCTGAGGCTTAGGATCAATTCTGAAATATTTCAAATTTAAACAGAGAGGGCGAGGAACTTGAAGGACAGAGTAGACCAGGTGTTCTAATTTGGTTTCGACGCACGGCAAAGGTAGATGATGGTAGATTGGTGAAATGATTGTTAAAAGCGATGGTGAGTGGGCGTAGGCCAAGAGGAAGCGTCTAGAGAGTTTGGTCATCAGTGTGGAAGTATCGAGAAAGTGTGCAATGGATTGGCGCACGTTGAGAATGATTGCGAATAGATATGTTTTGACGCGGCCATGTGATGCGCTTTCCCGCTTTCGGAGGATCGTTGATAAACGTAATAGACGTGGGTGGGGGTGGGTCCGGCAATTATGACACAGCAGGGGCTTCTGACCACACTCCAGACTTTGAGAAAGTGTTTACGGGGTTTTGGCAGAATGCTTTAGCGCGAAAGAACTAAGTTTTGATTCGTGTGTGAGTGGACGAGAGGAGTGTGAGGCTTCTAACCGCCGGCCACCCCATTTCTGGAGTATTCGACTTTGGCACTGTCTCTGTATCTTTGTAGGTGTACTGTTCACTGTCCATGGCTGTCTAGCGTCCTCATCGTACACTCGTATATCTCAGCATCTTATGTGTTACTTGCGAGCCTGCAAAGGATCGATTTTTGATTCTTTTGCAATGGTGCGTGTTATGACAAAGCTGCCCCAGGACGCTGTGCACTAAGGGTACAATGGGGATGCGCCGAATATAGACAAGCATTTGCGAATGGGATGCAAAGGCACCCAAGAAAATCAAATTGTGACAAAGAATTGTATACGTTTATTATTACACACATCAAATCCGAAGCCTAACAGTAGTGGGTGCACCCGATGCAAAACTATTATGTTTTTTACCAGGACCGACACGTGTACCTGCATGCCTTTGCTGGAGGCTTAGCCTAGATGTAGTCTGCAGTACCTTTTTAACTCAGTTTCTTATTGGCACGTCAACACAGATTGCCTTCGATAAATGCTGAATTGATGTATAGTATGCATAGTATAGTAAACATAGTAGTATAGTAGTATACCATAAACAGTAGTATAGTACACATAGTAGTATAGTATACATAGTAGAATAGTATATCATTGATCAGTGTAATATTTCAGGTATTCAGTACTACTATGCTAAGCCATTGAATGTGCGTAGCCAAATGATCTTCTCAAGAAATCCTTGGAATATTTTGAGAAGGACATTTATTTGAATAATTTTTTGTAAAAGATAAGTGACCTGGATAATCTTTAGATAGCTTTAATAAAACCTATTGGCTATTGGTAACGATAATTTAACATTTAACCCGTGTCACGAAGATCGGTCACCAGAGGGCTTTGATGAAAGAAATCAAATGAACTTTGTGCAGACTTATTGACCACCATATAATATAACATAGATCATAAAATTATGATTCAAAGCCGTAGGGTGTTCCAAAATTAATGAAGCGATGTGTATTTCTAGCATTATAATAATAAGAATTTGATTTGATACAGTTCACCAGTAGTGATTTTCATACGTTTAATATCAGAGAAAAGTTAAAATTAAATTTGTAGCTTTCTCGATATTTAAGAGCCGTTGTAATTTGAGGGAATAGACCATCTTCCCTCCTTTGCAGCTATAGGTACGACCCTCACCGTCCAAGTAACACAGGATTCTTCTCTTATTCATTATCCCATTCATTATCCTACATTGGAAAGACCCTCTCGTCTCCTCCCTTCCTCTGAAAAGAGCCCTCCTCGTCGTTTATCATACGCTAAACCTTATTCATCTTCACCAGCTCCATATGAAGCACTACTCGTTTGCTAACCTACACCGATCCCTCGTCTCCTTCCCTAGCTTTATGTGTGACACTACACCCTCTATCCTACACCAAACCCTCTTCTCCTTCCCTAGCTCTATGTGTGACACTACACCCTCTATCCTACACAGAACCCTCTTCTCCTTCCGTAGCTCTATGTGTGACACTACACCCTCTATCCTACACAGAACCCTCTTCTCCTTCCCTAGCTCTATTTGTGACACTACACCGTCTATCCTACACAGAACCCTCTTCTCCTTCCCTAGCTCTATGTGTGACACTACACCCTCTATCCTACACAGAACCCTCTTCTCCTTCCCTAGCTCTATGTGTGACACTACACCCTCTATCCTACACAGAACCCTCTTCTCCTTCCCTAGCTCTATGTGTGACACTACACCCTCTATCCTACACAGAACCCTCTTCTCCTTCCCTAGCTCTATGTGTGACACTACACCCTCTATCCTACACAGAACCCTCTTCTCCTTCCCTAGCTCTATGTGTGACACTACACCCTCTATCCTACACAGAACCCTCTTCTCCTTCCCTAGCTCTATGTGTGACACTACACCCTCTATCCTACACAGAACCCTCTTCTCCTTCCCTAGCTCTATGTGTGACACAACTCGCCTTCCATTCATGCGCAAAATTTGTTTCTCCTTACCCAGCGCCATGTGTAATACTACTCACCCCCTATCCTTCTCAGAACACTCTTCTTCCTCCCTAGCGCCAAGTATGACCTACTCCTCCATAATCCTGCGCAGGACCATCTTCTCCTTTACAGGCTCCATGTGGGACACTTATACAGGCTCCATGTGGGACACTTATACAGGCTCCATGTGGGACACTACTCGTCTAATATCATGCACAGGATCCTCTCGTTCCTCCCTATTCATTCCTAGTGTGATCCTACTCTTTCAATATCCTCCGCAGGTCCCTCGTCTTCTACACCCGCTCCATGTAGGACATTACTCTCCCTCCTATCATGCACAGGATTCCCTCGTCCCTCCTTAACTCCAAGTGTGATCCTATTCCTCTACTATTCTACTCAGGATCTACGATGACAGCCGGCGGTTCACTTACGCCGACGGAGAAAACCTCGAGTCCCTGAACCTGGAGCCTCTGAGACAGGACAGAGGACTTCCTTCCGTGAGCGACGAGGACGATTATATGGACCTCGAGGACATGGAGGACTACAACAAGCTGCTTTCAGAGTACTACGCCGCCTACTATGAGGCCTACTACAAGAGCTACTACATGTGAGTACCAGTACTCTGCTGTCTACTACAAGGCCTACTACAAGAACTACTACATGTGAGTATACCAGTACTACGCCCCCTACCACATGGCCTGCAACAATAGCTACTATACGTGAGTACCAGTACTACTCCACCTACTACGAGGAATATTTCAAGAGCTACCACATGAGTAGAGTAAAGTGGTGCAAAACGCAAATGGAAAAGTGGCGGTGCAAAACGCAAATGGAAAAGTGGCGGTGCAAAACGCAAATGGAAAAGTGGCGGTGCAAAACGCAAATGGAAAAGTATATGTTATTTATGAAGGAATTAGGATATATGTTAATTGTGTAGGAATTAGGATGGTAAGATATTTGAATCTTTTTTATCGAATGTATTGCTTAGGATGTTTGTTATTTTGATAGTGACTCGGACGCTGTACTTCTCTGATACTGTAAATATATATTAGTGACTCTATGTTTGTTATTTTGTGAAGGAT
>SDVV010016510.1:0-14229 GCA_016164225.1 Gammarus roeselii
AAAACTGCTGTATGATCAGTTGCCTAAAGCACAAATTTCCAGGGTTTTTTCCGCTCCATTATTTTGCAAGTCTTTGCAGTCAGGCGTGTGTGGCATTTGTGCCTCCTGTCATGCTCTGCATTCTGGTCTTGCTGGGGTGTGGGGTGGTCTTGGGGCAACCAAGGTGAGAAACCAAGGTGAGATAACCACACCTGAACTACTCTTCTTTTTCAGTCTTTGTCCTGCCCATGCACCTCACTTTTTCAATGGTTTACTTCAGATAGTCTTCTAGCCTAATCTTTCATATTCTATTAAATAATTATAAATGTAGATAGAAGTTTTATTACCTCCACCTTGATATTGCTGTTAAATTAAGTCAAACTACATCCCAAGCTGTCAGCGGGATGAGCCTTTTTATTTGAAAAGCCCGTCCTGCTAACAGGTGGTGCTGGCAACCAGGGGGAGGGGGGGAGGGTGCTGATGAATGCGGTGGTGCTGGTGTTGTGGGGAGCCGTGGTGGTGGCTCCAAAGGCCGTTGTGGTCATGGGGCTCTGACTGGTTTTGATGTCATCACGGGTGACCATGGTGGTGGTGATTTACAATAGATGGTCGGTCTTTGCAGATAAATTTCACTGGTTTGCGGTTGTGCTGTGTCACTTTGAATTCTCTTATGAATAAGGTCCCGAACGTTGGTCATATGGTGCAGCAGTGGGATTTGCAGTTGATCAGTGAGTGTGAGTCTTGGTTGGCCTCTTAGTATCATCTTCCTTTGTTGATTTGTAAGGATTTCAGCTTGTGAGGGGAGATTTGGGGGAAGTGAAATTGTTGCAAACAATTTGAAAGTTGTGCCAATTGAGATGAGTTTGCCCTATGTTGCTGCCATTTCTCTCCTGGATCATGGTGGTTCAGTTGTGGTGGCTTACTGCCCAACCTCCAATTCAGCTGAGGAACAGACAGCGGAATGGAAGTGCGTGATTATGCATTGTTAGTAATGGCAATTTTTAATAAGAACTGACAATGATTGTTAATTACATTTATAACTACCATAAGGAAGAGTATCATCTAGAAAGAGGTGCAGGAGGCGATGGACGTGATGAAAGCAGGGAAAAGCCCCTGGTTTGGATGTCGTGGCAACCGAGTGCCCAAAGAAGGGTGGAGTAACAATTGTTGAATGGTTGGTGAGGTTACTGAATTTGTGTTTTGTGGCAAGCGTGGTCCCAAGTGAGTGGCGCAGTGCCTGCATTGTTCTGCTATATAAAGGCAAAGGAGATAAAAATGAATGCTGCAACTTGAGAAGTATCAGTCTGTTATGTGTGGTTGGTAAGTTGTACGGGAGAGTGCTGATCAAAAGGATAAGAGACTGAACGGACTGCACAATTGGAAAGGAACAGTGTGGCTTTGGGAGTAGTAGAGGGTGTACGATCAGATTTTTGCAGTGAGACAGGTCTGTGAGAAGTACCTTGCCAAAGGAAAGAATCTGATCTGGGCCTTCATGGATCTGGAGAAGGCATAGGACAGGATTGACAGGGAAGCACTGTGGTGGGCCTTGATTTTATATGGAGTGAGCGGACATCTGTTGAAAGCGGTGCAGAGTTTCTATGCTGACAGCCGAGCATGTGTCAGAGTGGGGAGCAGGTGAGTGATTGGTTCACAGTGAAAGTGGGACTGAGACAAGGCTGCATGATGTCTCCCTGGCTGTTCAACCTCTATATGGATGGAGTGGTCAGGGAGGTGAAGGCGAGTGTGGTGGGTTGTGGCTTCGAACTGTTGAAAGCAAATGAGCAGCCATGGTTGCGGATTTGGAGGAGAAGCTTTGTTGGCTAGTATCTGAGTTTGGTGTAGAGTGTGTGAGAGGAGGAAGCTTCATGTGAAAGTCGGTAAGAGTAAAGTAATGAAATGCTCAATGACTGTCAATGCAAGCAAAATAAGTGTCACCCTAATTGGAGAGCTCATGGAGGAAGTTTAGTGTTTTAAGTATCTGGGCTCCCATGTGGAGAAAACTGAACTAGTGGAAACTGAAGTGAAGGTGCGAGTGAAGGAGGGATGTAAAGTGTTGGGTGCACTAAAGAGTGTAATGAGCTGTAGGACGATGGGGATGGAAGCAAAGAGAGGGCTGTATGAGGGTGTTGTTGTATCAACTGTGCTCTATGGAGCTGAGACTTGGGGGGTGAGAGCAGAGGAGAGAAGAAGGTTGAATGTTTTCAAGATGAAATGTTTGAGGAGCATGGCTGGAGTAACGCTGAGACCGGATCACCAACAACCTGGTTTGAAGCAGATCAAGGATGGTGAAGAAGTTGGAGGACAGAATGGATTAACGTGTTCTGAGATGGTTCGGGCACATGGAGAGGATGGATGAAGGGAGATTGGTGAAAAGGGTGATGAATGCGGAGGTGAGTGGTTGCAGGCCTAGAGGTAGACTGAAGTTTGGGTGGATGGATGGTGTAAAGCAGGCGTTGGGAAAGAGAGACATGAATGTGGAGGTGGCGAGAGAGAGTGCTATGAACAGGCTTGAGAGGAGAATGGTTGTGAATGGTTGACTTTGACGCTGCTCTGATGTGCTTTCCCGCCCTTGGCATCCTGCTGTCAGGATGGTCGTGGGTGGGTTGGAGCCCAGTCATTATGACGCGGCGGGGGTAAACCAGTGAAAACTGTCAGGCCCTGCTGCTGATCCTTGGACTGCACCCGTGACTCAGAGTATGTTGAGAGGGTACCGGCAGGATCCTTCAGCACAAAAGAGCTAAGTTGTGTGAGTGTGAGCGTATGAGGGTGTGAGGTGCGCCTTGCTGTCGGCCACTCCTTTCTGGGTGCAGCGGCCTAGTGTCTGTATCAGTATAAGAAAGAGTATCATCTAGATATTACTTTGTTTTGTAGGACCCCTGGTTAGTGGAAGACGTTTGCGTCTTTCTGTGGTCATCTCAAACTCCACACACATGTAATTCTGCAGTCAGTTATGCGGTGCTTGCACTTCTAGCTCTCTGCTGTATATATATTTGCCAGTATCTATGACAGTAGCACAGGAAACTCTATAAACATACTCTGCAAGCGCACGCAAAGGTCTAGATATGCCGATCTCAGCTTCTGAGGCGCACGGCTGGTTTGGTTCTCAATATTTGGCAATGAGAACGCACATAATGTTCTCAACCCCGTGCCTAATTGTGCAATATGGCTGACAGCCTGACTGCAGAGTACACAAGTTCATACTAAGATCTTCAGACATTTTTCGATCTTAAAATTACCTTAGTAGATCTAGGTCTGAATTTTAGAATTATTCCAAGCTATATTATATAACAACTATTAGTCATATTATAAATTATTCTTATCTTTGTTAACAGAATAATAGAGACTAATTCCAGGTAACCAGGAAAATCTTGACAATGAATTAACCATCCGTTGCATACTGGATTGCTATTTAGTCAGTTGCCCGAAAGCACAAAATTACATATTGTTTAGCCCACTATTTAGCAGTGACCTTCAAATTCTGCAGCACACCAATGCACCACCATCCTAGGCAGAATGAGGTAAAAGACTGACTTTTTGGCAGCCAGCTTACACTTGGTGTGGAAGATCCAAACAATTGAGCTTCTGGAATACAACTGTAGCTCACCTGAACTTAGAAATTGTAGCAAGCCAGAGAAAAAACAAAATTTTGGACATGCAATCTAACCTTTCAGGTCAGCTAAATCACCTGCCAGATTGAATTACAGTGTAACATGTCAACTTCAAGTTGGAACACCAATGTTCATTGCCACATCTAAGCTGCAATGCAAAACATTACTGAACTTCAATCAACAACAGATGATAACCACCACAGCATTCCCTGCTGTTATTGATACTACCATGCCCCAACACATAAATAAATGTTTATTTGCCACCAATTTGTTTATTTGCTAACAAGTGCAAAGAATGATTCAATCAACAAAATTTATGTTCAAATAATCAAAATTGTGAATGGTCCTAAAAATAAACGATGCCTTGGTGGTATCTAATTTTCAATATTGTAGGCTATTGATGCACCTTTGGCAGTATGGATTACCAATTGAAATGATGGAAAATCATTGGGTCAATTGACTCACTTATTGTTAATTTAATCTCCATTATCAGTTTAATTTCTAAATGACGCTGCGGGACCCGAGTTATTTGCACATATTTATCATCCTCGAATTGCTCTAGGCCGAAGCCAAACAATATTAAGAAAAGAACTTACCTTGATGATGTAAAATCTGCTACAATCAGTTTTCCTCCGGCATTATTCAATTCCTCTGAAAACTGACTGTCTTCAGTCATTGTTTTGAAATTAGCAGCCATTTTAGATATATGCTGTTAACTAATCTATGATATCGTGACACAGCTTGCGTCGGAATGTTCGACTGTTCTTGCAAGTACCTGACAAGTTCAGAAACAGGCGAGTACGAACATGAGAGTAACATATACGTAACACAAATTTGATAGTTCATTTTAGCATGAATGTTATGATCATTTGTTGATTTCAAAAATAAATATAATTCACAATGTACCTAACAGGAAAATAATTTGCGATGTATATGTCGATCAAAAAAAGATTTCACACCTAACAATTAAAGGTGTTGGGTGCATTCGAAAAGTCCTTCTGCCTACACCAGCTGCGGATGGAGGTAAAAAAATTCGTTGTCAACCTACATCAAAAATCTATTAGGTGAGCAAAGCCTGCCCATGGACGTATAGAAGTTGTGGCAATCAGGAAAGATGATTCATCTCAAACGCACCAATAGATCACGTATGTGACAAAATGAGAGAAGGGAACCGAGGCGCATGGAACATTGTAAAATGATTATTTTCACCCATTTTTGCTCTAGCAAAAATGTGTAGTTAGGCCCGGGTAAAATTTGATAACGATGATGATTGCATGATTTTTTTAGGGTGATATTTAAACAATTTGTTTATATTAGAGATCAAATTTCAGGAAGTCCATTCGATTGATAGATGACGGATTGATATCATAAACATATTTTCTCAAGCAATCTTACAAATATTAAATTTCTTTAATTGGGTATCAAATTACATTACAAACTCCAATGACTGAAGCTAAATTGCATGCTAGGCTACAAAAAAATGAGCTCGAAATAATGTGTACACAAAACGTCATATTGAAATGATTTTGTATTATCTGCATAAAACACAGGACTGTTTCCATAGTAACTGTTTAGTGCACTTATCAAACACTGATCACCCACTTCATGATGTGGGCTGTAGTGATTCCATATTCACTGTACTACCAACAAAATGTCGGCGAATACGGACAGGAGTCGGGCAGATATACTGGAAGAGATGTGTACAATCTATGACAGATACAATTTTTTACAGGATCTTTTGTCAAGGCGATGTAAGTGATTTTGCATTAATACATGTGGGTTATATTGAAAAACATACAGCATGATAATCATTGATAAATCACATTGGTATTGTTAAGTGACTACATTATTAATGGAGCTTTAATTACGAGACAATATCATGAATAATTACAATAAACTCCGAATTGACAGATAGTTGGGAGTTAAACATAACTAGTCATCAACTTATTTATTTATGTCCAGTTGATAGCCGTTGTTCAGGAATACGTTTTATTATTTTCTATCAGTGCCTATTCTGCAGATGGCACGGTCTTCCCTCGATCCGAGTGTGTGAAAACGGGTGGCACAATCACTCAAAGGATTGATAAAGACTCGATTTCTGATTACGCGCCTGTTTTCATATGAACATTTTTTCCTGGTCTCAGTCGTTCACAATAAGTAAATTTTGCTGCATAAGAGATAGAAATATTTTTTACTATAGAAATAATCCTCTGTTCAATTTCGTTACTAAAACTGAAGTTTATTTTTATTTTAAAGTTGTCACAAAACTGTAGAACTGATCCCTTTTGCAATTATTTTCTTTGAACTAAATGGAAACATGGATTTTTTTGACAACGCATTTGGACGAAAAATACACAAACTGGAACCTCTGTTCATCACCGATTCATTGTACATCTGAATAAATTGTCAGATGAGAATTTACCAAAGTATTGCTAATTACGTCTTGCGAGATATTATTCAAAACAAAGGGTAGATAATTGACAAACTGGTTTAAAACATTGCTTTGTCAAACCGAGCGCAACGTCACCGGTGTGAAATATTCGTTGAAGGTTTCTTCTCGGTTAAATAAACTGAAATCCCTTTGCAATAATTTCTGAATGATACCAAACAAGTTATTCGCATTTTGTCCATCTTCAGGATCTCGCAAGAATGTAGGAATATTTTAAAATGGATATATCGCTGTTGGTTTTTCAAATGCAATTCGAAAAGTTTAGCTATGGTAGCCCTTTAAACAAATTATCACAAATATCAGCGAAGTTACGAAGCAGCATTTTACCCCAGAAAACATACTCTGGATAAATCAAATAAACTTTTTAGTTGAAATTAACATGGCTTCCAGAATGGACGGAATGCCGATCATTCTTAGCTAATATTTACTAGAGATGTCATTGATGGGTTCTTTGATAAGGAGGTCACTGTTGTAACTTGTATGGAACTCAGCAAAGCTTTCGATTGTGGGAACCATAACATTTTGATATAAAAATGCAGCATTATGGAATAGGCTCTGTTGACAAACAGTTGTTGAAGAGATATCGTCTTGATTGAGACACTGAATGAATTGAAATACAAAATTATCCGCATCATGTACGGGTAATATAGAAGTACTGCAAGAGCCGATCTTTGAACCTGTAGAGTTCCTTTTCAACATTAACAACATTGTTAACGCTAGTGACAGTGTCCATTGTTCTCATAGCAGATAATACAGGAGTGTACTCCAGCGGCACATTTTTAATGATTGTTTTATACAGCGAACCATGAGTTGGCTCACATTACAAATTGCTTCAAATCTAACAAATTGATGCTGAATGTCGACAAGTTACCAGTAATGATATTTTCATAAGTAAAAGGTCTATTCCTGACTCACAAGTCAAAGTGAATGATCAGATTATTGATAATGCAAGACATTAAAGCATTTTGAGTAAAAGTTGACCAGATACTCGACTACATAAACAAAGTCTCTTTGTTTCAGTGAAATTATCTAAGCCGTGTGATATCCTTTAAGGAATATAGAATTGCTTTACGATTGTGACAAAAAATATATTGTGCCACTGAATTTTTCATTCATTTCTGACTTACAGCTTAAACGACCATGCTCCTACCTAAGAAACAAAATTAAAATCATCATTCCTAGTGAAAAGCAAGTTATTAGAAGACTACCCCGTGTTAACAGACGTGACCACAATCTACCTCTCTTTAGTCAAATGAATATATTCCCTATGAGTCACATCATTAACTTTTTGGCTGAAGTGTTCTGTTAGAAAGTTTTGATTCAATAACTTACTTTGCTAATCTAATTTTAATGAGAAATAATCCTATACCTAATCTTAATACCAGTGCGGATCCGCTAACTCGCCTCAACGTGTCAGCGCAAGTTAAACTGTTTTTGAAATACCAAGATGGTAAAACACGGAATTCGTTCTTTGCAGACATAAGAACGTGTAGCAGTATAGGTGGCTCCAACTCAAACAAAAGGTGTTCCAGTTAAAAGTACTTTTTGAACAGTATAGAAAGTATAGTTCTTGAAGTGTATAGATAGTATAGTTCTTAAAGAGTACAGATAGTATAGTTATTGAAGAGTATAGATAGTATAGTTCTTGAATAGTATAGATAGTAAAGTTCTTGAAGAGTATAGATAGTGTAGTTCTTGAAGAGTATAGATAGCATAGTTCTCAAAGAGTATAGATAGTACAATTCTTGAAGAGTATAGATGGTATAGTTCTTGAAGAGTATAGATAGTACATTTTTTGAAGAGTGTAGATAGTACATTTCTTGAAGAGTATAGATAGTATAGTTCTTGAACAGTATAGATAGTATAGTTCTTGAAGAGTATAGATAGTATAGTTCTTGAAGAGAATAGACAGTGTAGTTCTTGAAGAGTATAGATAGTATAGTTCCTGAAGAGTATAGACAGTATAGTTTCTTGAAGAGTATAGATAGTATAGTTTTTGAAGAGTATAGATAGTATAGTTCTTGAAGAGTATAGATAGGTTAGTTCTTGAAGAGTATAGATAGTATAGTTCTTGAAGAGTACACCCGTTCCTTAAGCACTCAATTCCTTCTGTCTATCCTTAGATTATCACATCAAATTATTATCCCCATTCTTGTTTTTCCCATTTGTTGTATCCAGCGCCTATTAACCATTTCATGTTACATTTTCTGTTAACTATTCAGTTATTGATGGATGATTATCGTGACAAACTGTACGTGAGTACTTGTAATGAATGACCACAACTTGGGCACCCTTTACTTTCAATTACTCTTTAACGTTCAGAGCAAACAGTGCTGAGTCTACTCGCAATTCCTCTTTAACGATCAGTGCAGACAGTGCTAAGTCGATTCTCAATTCCTCTTTAACGATCAGTGCAGACAGTGCTAAGTCGATTCTCAATTCCTCTTTAACATCTAGTGCAAACAGTGCTAAGTCGATTCTCAATTCCTCTTCAACGATCAGTGCAAACAGTGTTAAGTCGACTCTCAATATCTCTTTAACGGTCAGCGCAAACAAGAATAAATCGACTCTCAATTTCTCTTTAACTGTCGCTAAAAACAGTGCTGAGTTGACTCTCAATTCTTCTTTAACGGTCAGAGCAAACAATGTTAAGTCGACTCTCAATTCCTCTATTACGGTCACTTCAAACAGTGTTAAGTCGACTCCAAATTCCTCTTTAACGGTTACTAAAAACAGGGCTAAGTTGACTCTCAATTCCTCTCTAACGGTCACTGCAAACAGTGCTAAGTCGAGCCTGGTAAATGTGAGTCGACTTCACCTATTATTCTTGACCAATTGCACGATTAGGAAATGTCCTGGAGCAACGTCCATTGCTCGGTTGGAGGTAGAGGTAGAGCGTTAGGAAATGTCCTGGAGCAATGTCCATTGCTCGGTTGGAGGTAGAGGTAGAGCGTTAGGAAATGTCCTGGAGCAATGTCCATTGCTCGGCTGGAGGTAGAGGTAGAGCGTTAGGAAATGTCCTGGAGCAATGTCCATTGCTCGGTTGGAGGTAGAGGTAGAGCGTTAGGAAATGTCCTGGAGCAATGTCCATTGCTCGGCTGGAGGTTAAGGTAGAGCGTTAGGAAATGTTAAATAGTAAATGCTGTCTTCACAAAGCTGATGCTGACACATTATACATAAATATACTTTGCATCTGTCGGATACTGTGCCAACTTGGATGAACGTGGTGTTTGCCGACTAGTGAAAGCTTTCAGGGCTTGGCGACGAAACGGGAGCACGTAATAACCGGCGAGTAGATCATGATTGGTTACATAGTGTCTGTTTATGTGTATTAGAATACAGCTGATTCTTCCTGCGCAGGAAGCTGCTAGGGTTATGCCGCAATGGGCGGGAGGCGACCAGTTCCTCGCCCACAACAGCTGTTTTAAAGGTTCGGGACCATAATGTGAACGACAGGTTGTCCTTTTAGAAATATGTATTTGCCCCGCGGGCTAGAAATACGTACTTTACAATCATGTACGATTGCCCGCGGGTTAGAATCACGCACATTTGTTTTGCTGGCGTAGCAAATGTGTCGGCGCGACGGTTACAGTTGTCATACACTATGTATTCCTATGAGGACCTACCTGTTGTTCGCATGAATCGTTGGTCTGGCAGCAAACTACCTGTGGTACACCCCTACAGTTCGCATTTGTCCTGGAACCTCTCATAAAGCGGCGGCGAATTGATAATGCTCGAACACACAATCTGACGTACAAGAGGCGGCATACACGTTACTGCAGCTGAACACGTCTTCTCTTCTCTGCCCCCACGCTTCACAGTTTACACTGAGACAATTCAGCATACATTTTTTCGTGTATAATAACGATTTTAATTAAAGCTTGTCCAGCAATAATTCATGTCGTAGAATTTGATGGAAATCATCACTAGTTTGTTTTTTTATATTCAGAACGATTTTTAATTATTGACGCTAAATGTTAAATTTTCAGCTTTACTAAATGCACCATATCAATAATAAATATAATAAGCATGGGTCAGCTACTGCACCACAACAAATGCACCACATCAATCATAAGTATATTCAGTGTGGGTCAGCAATTGCACCACAATAAATGCTCCACATCAATCATAGACATATTCAGTGTGGGTCAGCTTTTGCACCACAATAAATGCTCCACATCAATCATAGACATATTCAGCGTGGGTCAGCTACTGCACCACAATAAATGCTCCACATCAATCATAGACATATTCAGCGTGGGTCAGCTATTGCACCACAATAAATGCTCCACATCAATCATAGACATATTCAGTGTGGGTCAGCTATTGCACCACAATAAATGCTCCACATCAATCATAGACATATTCAGCGTGGGTCAGCTATTGCACCACAATAAATGCACCACATCAATCATAACTATGTTCAGCGTGGGTCAGCTATTGCACCACAATAAATGCACCACATCAATCATAAATATATTCAGTGTGGGTCAGCTATCGCACCACATCAATCATAAACATATTCAGCGTGGGTCAACTATTGCGCCACAATGAATGCACAACATCAATCATAGACATATTCAGTGTGGGTCAGCTATTACAGATACAGACACTAGGCCGCATCCCCCAGAAAGGGGGTTGGCCGACGGCAAGGCGCACCTCACACCCTCATGCACTCACACTCACACAACTTAGCCCTTTTATGCTAAAGTGTCCGGCCGGTAACACCGCAACTTACACTCTGGGTCGCGAGTGCGGTCCGAGGCTCCGTTGTCAGCAGCAGGGCCTGACAGACAGTTTCCACTGGTTTACCCCCGCCGCGTCATAATGGCCCCACCCTCCCTTCCACCCACGACCATCACGACAACGAGATGCCAAGGGCGGGAAAGCACATCAGAGCAGCGTCAAAATCAACCATTCACAACCATTCTCCACTCACGCCTGTTCATTGCACGCTCTCTTGCTACTTCCACATTTAGGTCTCTCCTTCCTCACCCCTGCTACACACCATCCAGCAACCCAAACTTCGGTCTCATTTTAGGCCTGCGACCACTCGCCTCCGCATTCATCACCATTTTCACCAATCTCCCTTCATCCATCCTCTCCATGTGCCCAAACCCTCTCAGAACACGCGAATCCACTCTGTCCTCAAGTTCTTTACCATCCCTGTTCTGATTCGAACCACGTCGTTGGTGATCCTGTCTCTCAGCGATACTCCAGCTATGCTTCTTAAACATTTCATCTCGAAAACATTCAGCCATCTTCTCTCCTCTGCTCTCACTACCCAAGTCTCAGCTCCATAGAGCACAGATGGGACAACAACACCCTCATACAGCCACAGCTATTGTCAGCTATTGCACCACAATAAATGCACCATATCAATCATAAATATATCCAGCGTGGTTCAGTTATTGCACCACAATAAATGCACCACATCAATCATTAATATATTCAGCGTGGGTCAGCTATTGCACCACAATAAATTCACCACATCAAAGACATATTCAGCGTGGGTCAGTTATTGTACCACAGTAATTGCACTACATCAATCATAGCAATTTTCAGCGTGGGGCAGTTAATTATTTACGAAAATGGTTCGATGTCTCAGAAACAATTATTGACACGAAAAGATTCTCCCGATGACACAGTGATTTAATTAATTCCATGTCAATTGCAGTTTGGAAGATATGGGTTTGGAACGAAAACAGCTCGAACCAATAACTTCCGCTACCGCGCAAGAGATAGGCCTTTATTTTCGCTCTGTAATTCTTTCGTGCAAAACGGCCATGCAATGAAGAAATGTTTTTGTGGACGCTTCATCTAAGTGTTTTTGAGTCAACATACGATGGAGGAATTCGTGATAATCACGATCGTGAGGTGTGATCATGAGCAGAATGAGAAAATTGATCAATGGACTTATGCTCAGGTGAGTATCCAAGAACCATCAGAGGAGCTGGTTAATTGGTGCATCTGTCGGATCCAGTTTTACTGGCACGGGCGCTCTTACCGATCAGCCAGCTCCTCAGAGGGTGGTGTGAGCTGCGCGAGGTAGTCGCCCTGCGCGCACCGCCAGGGTATATGTTCCTGACGAAGATCTCAGAGTACAACATGAATTGCCGTCTGTAACCTCTAAACCTTTCATCCATGCCTTGCTCTACTTCACAGTTCCAGATGCAGGGCCGTCTCAGGAAGCCGTCCTCTTGCCCACTGTGAACCCTCGAACAATCCTTTGCGAAGATAACACGCAAAATCTAAGAGAAGAGAAGGAAGAGTTGCAGAAAAAGCTTCATGAGGCTCATAAAAGAACGACCGACTTGAGCAAGGAGCGCGACTGTCTTGGCAAACTGGTGATGAAGCTTAACAAGAAATTGACGAGGTGGGTTTGGGTGGGGACATTAAACAAGAAGTTGACCAGGTGGATTCGTCGATGATGCATTGCGAAAGGACGCTTAGAAAGAGGATTTGGTCCTGGCTGAATAATTTCCTCGCTCTCCTTCGGGGTAATCAAATTTCCTGGGTTTAATTCAACTGACGTTTTTCGAAAATTTCAGATACATGCCATCTTCCGTTGTAATACCAGACCTCGACGTCGAAGTTCCCGAACACTGCCAGCTGGCGAGGGGCGACGTCACCAAATTGACGGCGCTGGTGGCGGCGTATGAAGAGTGTCTCAACGAGAAATCTGAAGACTTGAGGTGAACGATACGGCATGTGGGAAAGGCTGAGGCTGTGTTTTCGGAGATGGATATGTAACTGACGAGCAACCTAAGGTTGGGGACAAGGTTAACAAAGTGATTGGATGCTAAAAGGAACATGTGATCCTAGAGATACAATGTGACTTTGAGGTAGCAGGCAATAAAGTGATTGGATGCTAAGAAGGAACATGTGATCCTAGAGATACAGTTTGACTTTGAGGTAGCAGGCAATAAAATGATTGGATGCTAAGAAGGAACATGTGATCCTAGAGATGCAATGTGACTTTGAGGTAGCAGGCAATAAAGTGATTGGATGCTAAGAAGGAAGATGTGGTCCTTGAGATACAGTGTGACTACAAGGTAGCAGGCAATAAAGTGATTGGATGCTAAAAAGGAACATGTGATCCTAGAGATACAATGTGACTGAGGTAGCAGGCAATAAAGTGATTGGACGCTAAGAAGGGACATGTGATTCTAGAGATACATTGTGCCTTTGAGGTAGCAGGCAATAAAGTGATTGGATGCTAAGAAGGAACATGTGATTCTAGAGATACATTGTGACTTTGAGGTAGCAGGCAATAAAGTGATTGGATGCTAAGAAGGAACATGTAATCCTAGAGAAACAGTGTGACCATGAGGTGGCAGACAATAAAATTATTGAATTATTTGGACAGAATTTGTTCCTTAAATGTTACGGTGAAATCACCAACAAAAAATACAAGCTATCGCTTCGACGAAGAAGGCAAAAACATGTATTCTGACTCATAATGTTTATATATTATACTTGAACTAAGTATGTTGTTTAGACCACTCCTCTTTACACAGTCAACATTGAGGTTTATGACTTATGTTCTTCAAAACGACAGGGGGCTGCTGTTACTAAATTCTTTCTTTTTTGCTTCTCCTTTAAGCGTTGACCGTGTAATTATTTGTTCCTCCCTATAATAAATTGCATTGACTGTGGTTAAGTAATTAATCACAACAGTTGAATAACGCTCCTTCATTCAATTATGAACATTGTCACATTATCCACAATCCTTTTTTGTTACCCACCTTGATTCACTGTACCTCATTGCAGGAATGCAACCGTCAAATTCGAAATATTGACGAAGGCGATTGAGTCCGTGACGGCAGAAAATAACAAGCTTCACGCTCGGTTGCAGGCGCTCAGGAATGAGGTGAGGAAGGCAGAAAATAACAAGCTTCACGCTCGGTTGCAGGCGCTCAGGAATGAGGCGAGGGTGGCAGAAAATAACAAGCTACACGCTCGGTTGCAGGCGCTCAGGAATGAGGCGAGGGTGGCAGAAAATAACAAGCTTCACGCTCAGTTGCGAGTGCTTAGGAATGAGGTGAGGGCGACAGAAAATAAGCAGCTTCACGCTCGGTTGCAGGCGCTCAGGAAGGAGGTGAGGGTGGCAGAAAATAACAAGCTTCACGCTCGGTTGCAGGCGCTCAGGAATGAGGCGAGGGTGGCAGAAAATAACAAGCTTCACGCTCG
>SDVV010016511.1:337-14229 GCA_016164225.1 Gammarus roeselii
GATGTATTATACCTAAGTATTGAAAACCCATTGCTAGACGATGGAATTAAAATGATTTAATAATAATAATAATAATAATCATCACAAACCTCTAGAAAAAAATGCTGCCGTAAATCCGGTGAATGCTCCAATAAGTCAGATATTCTGAATTGGAACGCAATCTCATAACAAAGCCTGAATTAATCAATAACTTTTAAGTGTATAAACTGCAAACGGATCACAACATTTATAAAGGTAAGACATGCGGGAATAAGCATCTAGTAAAGACATGCAAGCGGATAGTATTATCGAGATGTTTATTGAATGATTGAAGAAATTTAACACTAACACTCTACACAAATCCGATAGATTAGCTCTCCAAGACTACATGAAACCGGACCCAAATCCAGTGTCGAGAGGTAAAACATATCAATATTTTGGATCATTACATCCAATTAAGCGTATTTTATACCCAACATTCCATTAAAATTAGGCGAATTTATATGGAATACAGATATATTCATCTGATAACCAATCAAAACATACAACAACAACGATAAAATAGCTAAATAAGATTCTCTACTCTACCCTAAGCAACACTTATTAACTATTATATACGGTGTATCCTACCACACCCAGATGATAAATCCCACTCCAATATCATACGTCATCTGGTTTATGACTAAGATCGTATACTTATAACATAACAGCATAACAGACAAACCGAAAAAAAATCTGACATTTAAAACAAAACATTGAGTTCATGCATAACAAATAATAATGCTACGGTATCCGTTCAATCTGAAAGAATTCTTAAATCTTACTATGTTATAATATATATATAAAAAAATCGAAGTCCACTGTGTCATAACAACGAACTCTACAATGCTTAACTAAGTCACTTCTCAGCAATCTACCACTGATATATATCAAATTTAGAGGTAACACCCAGTCACGGTACAATACCTCAGACATACCATGCATCTGTTTAGTCCATCATCTCTGAACAACGTCGAGCAAAGTCATATCCTGGACATACCCAAGAATCTATACACAGGTACAGTTGTCAAAATAGAGCTGACATGCGTCTCAAAAAGTGTTGCCATAAGAATCTGGGCATCTGTTTACTGATGACCTAAGTTAACCACTACAACGAATAGCAGCTTGTCGGATAACCTCTCCAATAAACCCGTGGAACTTAAGATCGACGTCCACAAGAACTTACAAAATTCACGTTGAACATGGATGTACTCCAAATGACAACCAAAGAGTGTAAACCACCTCTACACCAGGACCCCTCCATCCAGTAAATCGTCTTCTACAACGTCCCACTTTACACATGCTAGGGTTCAATTACGAAAATTTTACATAAATGCAGTACGGACTTACACCTCTTAAACATACATTCCTATGATTATCGTGAAAAAATCTAACATCAACAACAAAAACTATAAAAAAATAGCCAAATAAGATGCTCTACTCTGCTCTAATTCACATTAAAAATGTAATACACAATGGTATCCAGCATAGTAAAACGGTCTACTTACACAAATATGCATAAAAACAACGGGTTTTCGCCTAAAGGACACCTCTAACTCTTGCTAAATATTGAAGAATGGTCCTACAATAAACATACAAATGGGATCTTCTATATCTATAAAAACCACGTCAAACATTGTACCAGGTTGTAAGAAGATATATAAAACACTAAAAATATACAAGTTGTTACTAAATTATACCTGAAATAATGATCTACATTGCAGATACAAACGTAATATATCCTAATATTCCGATGTTGTATAAAATACCCCAATACCTTGCATCGAAGATGTAAACTGTACAGAGAACATACAAAACTGGAAGACACATACTAAAACTCTCGAGTTATAACAAAGCAAGAAGATCAATTCTTTACCATACCCAAAACACACATTAAAAACCGTGATGTACGAGAAAATAAAACATGTAAATAACCAAACAACTGACGTAAATAAGATTAGGACATGCGAGCAACATACGGTGAAACCTATAGTAAATGGTGTGGAATACTTCTACACGAACACGCTATAGTATATACAAAATCTGATGAAATTATTCTCCAACTCAGTCCAAAACAGGGTTAAATTAACATTTCTCCAACTAAAGTAACCACAGCCTAATCATAACAGAATGTCATATATACATATACTATACCAAAATGATGCACTAACCGACCAATTATGCCTGAAATAGTGTGCTACATGGAAGATGCAAACCTAAAATATCCTAAAATTTCCTATAACTGTTTGAGATAACTATTCAAAATTCCAAAAAACACTACAAATTCAACATAAATCAAGTGATCATTACTAAATATACATAACATAATGTAATAACTTACCGCGTCAATGGAAAATCAATATATCTGGCTCCAACCTGGATAATGCGTTATTGGGTAGATAGATTCCCGTAACGAAGCTGTTGCATCAACCCAAAATACAAACATCAACTCGGCAACTGCCCATAGATATTATACACATATGAAATAAACGACTGGAAAATACACAGAATATTACCTAAAATTCAATATCAGTCTGGTATCAAGCGTTCATCCGCTGAAAATCCCTCCAAACAGCCTCCAAATGAGTCAATTATACCCCAACTAGAGAAGAATATAGACATGTATGTAGAGAACAATATATAGAATTATAATCCAGACATAAATATATAAGGATACAGGCACTCAAACATAACAAACATGCATGAAAAAAATGCAATTCAAATAACAGAAAGGAGGAAACTTACTTGATTTGCCAGAGCGCATCCAACGGTTTTAACGTTTTATGCTGCATGTAAATTGTTATGTAACTGTTAGATTTAATATCAATGAAAGTTATCTTATAAATGTATGTTATCAATACCCCTAAACATTCAGAGGACCAGCATTGAAATGCATTTATGCAACATGACAAGCAACAAAACCACACATTGCAATACAGTATGCCCAGCATTGAAATGCGAACACCAAAAGTGGTGTGTAAACGTTTCATTTATATAACCTATTAACATATAAAAACCGAATAATTTATATATAACATATTAACATACCTTATGAATAATCCGAAAGCTGTCCGTCCATCCGTCAGAATGAGTCACCCGTTAGCCGCCTGCCTGACTCCGGCTGCCCGTGAAAATATGGTGCGCAAACTCCCTAGACTGAAAAGTAACTCTATTTATCCCTATCTAATTTCTTCACTTGCGTTTTTGGACCCTTATAGCTACTGCTAAACGGAAATGATTCCATGTCGTTAGCTTAGGTATGTGTTTCATTGCGTTCTAAATCATCGAAGTACGCTGGCTTAGAACGATCTTGTTTTCTATGGAACAGAACCGTGAAACCTTGAATGAAGGGCAACAAGGGCAAAGAAACAGGAACAAACACCTCGTACATCGGGCATCCAGCTGTAGGAAACTGATATGCTTATTAGCAAGGACATTAAAATGTACGGCAAGGTCAGCTCATTCATCTCTGGGAGGGACGAATGAAACAAAAGCTGGCTCGTTGGCCCTGCAGGTTCGTTGGCCCTGCTGGTTCGTTGGCCCTGCAGGTTCGTTGGCCCTACTGGCTCGTTGGCCCTGCTGGCTCGTTGGCCCAGCTGGCTCGTAGGCCTTGCTGGCTCGTTGGCCTTGCTGGCTCGTTGGCCTTGCTGGCTCGTTGGCCCTGCTGGCTCGTTGTCCTTCCTGGCTCGTTGGCCCTGCTGGCTCATTGGTCCTGCGGGCTCGTTGGCTCTGCTGGCTCGTTGGCCCTGCTGGCTCTTTGGCCCTGCTGGCTCGATGGCACTACTGGCTCGATGGCCCTGCTGGCTCGTTGGCCCTGCTGGCTCGTTGGCCCTGCTGCCTCTTGGCCCTGCGGGCTCTTGGCCCTGCTGGCTCGTTGGCTCTGCTGACTCGCTGGCCCGGCTGACTCGTCGGCCCTGCTGGCTCGCTGGTGCTGCTGGCTCGCTGGTCCTGCTGGCTCGCTGGCCCTGCTAGCTTGTTGGCCCTGCCGGCTCGTTGTCCCTGCAGGCTCGTTGGCTCTGCTGGCTCGTTGGCCCTACTGGATCGTTGGCCCTGCTGGATCGTTGGCCCTGCTGGCTCGTTGGCCCTGCTAGCTCGTTGGCCCTGCTGGCTTGTTGGCCCTGCAAGCTCGTTGGCCCTGCTGGCTCGTTGGCAATGCAAGCTCGTTGGCCCTGCAGGTTCATTGACCCTGCTGGCTCGTTGGCCCTGCAGGCTCATTGGCCCTGCAGGCTCGTTGGTCGTGCAAGACTTGCTCGCTGGCCCTGCTGGCTCGTTGGCCTTGCTGGCTCATTGGCCCTGCTGGCTTGTTTGCTCTGCTGGCTCTTAGGCTCTGGTGGCTCGTTGACTCTGCTGGCTCGTTGGCCCTGCGCGCTCAATGGCCCTGCTGGCTCGTTGGTTCTGCTGGCTCGTTGGCCTTGCTGACTCGTTGGATCTGCTGGCTCGTTGGCCCTGCTGGCTCGTTAGCTCTGCTGGCTCGCTGGCTCGCTGGGCCGGCTGACTCGCTGGCCCTGCTGGCTCACTGGCCCTACTGGCTCGCTGGCCCTGTCGGCTCGCTGGCCCTGCTGGCTCGTTGACTCTGCTGGCTCGTAGGCCCTGTTGACTCGTTGGCCCTGCAGGCTTGTTGGCCCTGCTGGCTTGTCCGCTCTGCTGGCTCGTTGGCTCTGGTGGCTCGTTGACTTTGCTGGCTCGTTGGCCCTGCTGGCTCGTTGGCCCTGCTGGCTCGTTGGCTCGGCTGGCGCGTTGGCTCTGCTTGCTCGTTGGCCCTGTTGGCTCGTTGGTTCTGCTGGCTCGTTGGCCTTGCTGGCTCGTTGGCTCTGCTGGTTCGTTGGGCCTGCTGGCTGGTTGGCTCTGCTGGCTCATTGGCTCTGCTGGCTCGTTGGCTCTGCTGGCTCTTTGGCCCTGCTGGCTGGTTGGCTCTGCTGGCTCGTTGGCCCTGCTGGCTGGTTGGCTATGCTGGCTCATTAGCTCTGCTGGCTCGTTGGCCCTGCTGGCTCGTTGGCTCTGCTGGCTCGTTAGCTCTGCTGGCTCGTTGATATTAACACCGCTCTCTGTTCGAGCCCTCAGGAGGCGCTTGCAGCGGCTTGCGCCTGAGCTCCGGTGGAGATGAACCTCTTCATCTAATCTAATCTAACACGCTCACTGTTGAGAGAAACGAAATATCCTTGAGCTGCAAATTCAAGAGAACTATTTAGAACAAAAAATAATTTTATCCTTCATGACTTAATACTCCAGAGAATTGTCCAATGTAATAAAATATGGTAACAAATGTCATTTTCTTTCGCCTTTTATGACAGCACGAGTATTGGACACCGGGTGCTATAATCCAAATGGACGGGTCATTGAAGGTTCTGGTGAGGAGAAATGATCAGAATCAATCTAGAACAAATTCATGAACATCCAGTTCTAAACCGATTGGCTAGTACGAATATCATCATTTGTGCATATGTCAACGGCCAGGGCAGGTATCAATAGCATGTGGAAGTATCGATGAGTCCGGTGGAGATGGACACCCTTAATCTGATCGAAGTATCAATAGCGCGTGCAAGTATCAATGACCCGTGCAGGTATCAATGGCCTGTGCAAGTATCAGTAGCCTGTGCAAAAATCATGGGCTTGTGCAAGTATCAATGGCCAATGCAGGTATCAACAGCTTGTGCAAGTATCAATGGCCAGTTCAGGTATTAATAGCTTGTGCAAGTATCAATGACCAGTTCAGGTATTAACAGCTTGTGCAAGTATCAATGACCTCTGCAGGCATCAACAGCTTGTGCAAGTATCAATGACCTGTGCAGGCATTAACAGCTTGTGCAAGTATCAATGGCCTGTGTTGATATCAACAGCTTGTGCAACTATCAATGGTCTGTGCAGGTATCAATACCCCTGTGCAAGTATCAATGACCTGTGCAGGCATCAACAGCTTGTGCAAGTATCAATGACTTGTGCAGGCATCAACAGCTTGTGCAAGTATCAATGACCTGTGCAGGCATTAACAGCTTGTGCAAGTATGAATGGCCTGTGTTGATATCAACAGCTTGTGCAAGTATCAATGGTCTGTTCAGGTATTAACAGCTTGTGCAAGTATCAATGACCTGTGCAGGCATCAACAGCCTGTGCAAGTATCAATGGCCTGTGTTGCTATCAACAGCTTGTGCAAGTATCAATGGTCTGTTCAGGTATTAAAAGCTTGTGCAAGTATCAATGACCTGTGCAGGCATCAACAGCCTGTGCAAGTATCAATGGCCTGTGTTGATATCAACAGCTTGTGCAAGTATCAATGGTCTGTTCAGGTATTAACAGCTTGTGCAAGTATCAATGGTCTGTTCAGGTATTAACAGCTTGTGCAAGTATCAATGGTCTGTTCAGGTATTAACAGCTTGTGCAAGTATCAATGGCCTGTGAAGATATTAACAGCTTGTGCAAGTATCAATGGCCTGTGAAGATATCAACAGCTTGTGCCAGTATCAATGGCCCGTGCAGGTATCAATGGCCTGTGCAAGTACCAATAGCGTGTGCCAGTATCAATGGACCGTGCAGGTATCAATGGCCTGTGCAAGTACCAATAGCGTGTGCCAGTATCAATGGCCGTGCGAGTTCTGTATAGCCTGTGCCAAATAATAATAGCCTTTCCAAATTCTTCATTTTTTGTTATGTTAACCAGCACATTGGGATATTAAATGCGTTTGTAAATAGTACAAACTATTCACTTCTATCAATTGGCAGCATTCAGGAGCTCGCGATCGACATCCGTTAGTCCCCAAGGCTGATCTGAATAGAATTGCCATGCATAAGATCGCACTTCTCAGGTACCAATCAGCAAAAAACGCAACCTTCCAATGATCGACAAGTATGTAAGGTTAAAAAACTGGCATGAATGAACCCAGGATGTTGATATAGGTAGGCATATGATCACTGGACGGGAGAACATTTCCAGGGCGCCGTCTCGCTGCTGGCGACCACAGAACAACTTCCTGACAGGATCAATGCTTGTCGTAACGCGTTGAACGAGTGTACTACGCTCGAACAAAATATAGGGAACCAATTACGTGCTGCAAACGTGTTACGTGATCGCATATGACAGCTGACCGACGCCGCCATGGTAGGCCTATGTGGGTTTATGAGCATAATTAATGACAAGGATCAGAACTCACGAGAGGCTGTTGAAGATCACACAAATCAAACAGTAAATACAGGCACCAATCGGAGCTGGGTTCTGGGGCTAGTAATACCGGAGAAAATATTTCAAACCTACAGAGGCTCCTACCTCAGCGAAGCCTTTAATGTCTCGATGGGCGGTAAATACACGACTAGAAACGGGCTGAAACGTTGTTGCTCCGCCAACAAACGAAAACGCGTATTTTAAGCTTGGACTGTTTAATTATCGCAACGTAAGCAATTCCATGTTGTGTGGGGTTAATGAAGATTGGACTGTTCAATTATCGCAATGTAAGCGATTCAAAGTTGTGTGGAGTTAATGAAGCTTGGACTGTTTAATTATCGCAACGTAAGCGATTACATGTTGTGTGGGGTTAATGAAACTTGGACTGTTTAATTATCGCAACGTAAGCGATTACATGTTGTGTGGGGTTAATGAAACTTGGACTGTTTAATTATCGCAACGTAAGCGATTCCATGTTGTGTGGAGTTAATGAAGCACTCGAGTTTGACCTGCAGGTCTACCGGAGTGCTCGGCAGAGACCATCACAACAGCTAATGAATCGTCACTCAAAATATCGAGGCTTTACTCATCCGTGTATGAGTAAATATCACATGTACATTTTGGTGTTCCACTACTGAACGGCACACAGCCAGGCGGGTTGCATACACAATGACCCCTTTCCTACATTAAAAAACACAATGAACTGTCAAAAATAACTCGCTCATCTTCCTCACTCACCAGGACCTCCGCGCCAGAAGGGGTCCTGCCCCTCGTTGTGCGGCGGCTCCCATTGCAGATGAGGCGGACGATGCAACACGAATGGTGACAATGCGACACGAATGACGACGAGGCGACACGGATGGCAACAAGGCGACACAGTATGGCCAGGAACCGTCGCATTACAGTCTTGGATGAATCAGAGTCACCCACCCAGTCTAGGTTCCCCCACCGTCCAACAACAGGTGCATAGTGTCCACTCTAGGTTCCCCACCGTCAACAACAGGTGCTCACGCAATAATTCTTTCGAAGTGACCGAACAAATTAGATTGAGAAAATGTTGCAACGCGACGACTAAAGACTTTGATCATCGATAATTGCAAGCCTGAATGATCGTTCAATGCGCTGGATTAAACAGAAGACAAATTAACGACCGACCTCCAATTAAATAGATGACGGCGCCGTGGCTCACTACAGAGCACAATGGTCGCCCGCACCTCGCGCTCGTCGCAGATACTGACGCGTAGGGGACGCACGAGGAGCTCCTGACTGCTGGCCAATGCCACATGCTTTGCCAACTTGTAGGAAAAAAGTTGTTGTCAGAGAGCGTTCGTCCGTATGGGAAGGGGGGGATGGTGGTAGGAGCGACTCGTCCCAGGCCCCCAACGCAAACATAAAAAAGGTATTGGCAAATATTTATTAATGTCAGCGAACTGCAACTGTAAAATAAACTTCTCAACGACCAGGTACCGCACTATGCTCCAGCTTGTGTAGTTGTTTGTGGTCCCAATGAAGCCAGGTCTATCATGGCCCGGTGTTCGTCCGACGGTACGCTCTTCTTTCTTGTTCCTCTCAGGTCGAGTGTCTGACCACTCGTGTCTCTCCTGTGTACTGTTTGGAAGTCTATGTAGGCTATACTGTCCCTAAAGCCTCCCTGCACTAATGGCTACACCATTAGTGAAGGGAGAAGCTGCGCCATTAATAACACAGCGAAGGACCAAAAGTACCTCAACTGCTAAGTCAGCAAGAGGGGATTTACATAACGCCATTTGCATTTCAAAATAGCTACTAAATTATTACTGAAAGCATGCTATCAATTTGTGATCAAACGTATTGGGAGAATAAATCGATCCCTTTCTCCAACGTGATCTGACATAATAAGTTCACAACTTTTTTAGGAATAGTAGTAAAGTTTTATTTTTCCTCTTACACTAATTATACAAACGCGCAACACATCGTTACGTAGCGACTGGGTATCACCTCTCACATCGTCACTTCAGGCCCGGATCACAAAGGTATGTACGGCAGTGGTTCTCTAAATCACATAGACCCACACATACCTTAACATCCTTTGCTGCCCAATGTATTAGTGATAACCAGAATCAAAACGACTTCAATCTGTTTTATGAAAATATCCAATGTCCGATCGGAATGGTTTACGTTATCAGGAGTTCATATTTATTGTGTACTTCAAACTTACTTTGATAGTTCTTTGGTGGTGACATGCTGGGGAGAGTCATTCAGTTACAAAAGCAAGATGCTGATCTGATTTGATGGTCTTCACTTACCATTAGACGTGTTCTTTAGTTATTGGGTATGTTTCCGTATTGTTTTATTGTACATCAGGAATGCCATTCCCTTTATGTATGAATATATACAATTTTTTGGTATTTGTTTTTTATTGTGATACTCAGCGAGGTGTTTGGTGGTAATGCGTTATGGGTGAAGGTAACCTGGGCTGTCGTTCTCTAAGTTTTAGGGGTTAAACATTTACACCTACCCATTCACCGAAAAATCAAGCGAAAATGGTAATGTAAGCCGATGATGTTCAAATATTGCTTTCCCGAAAACCTTCAGATCTGAATGCACTGAAAGACGACGCTGAGACAGCCGTAACTAATCTGGAATCTTGGTAGGATAAAAATGCACTCAAGTTCAACTCTGAAAATACAAAATGCATCTTGTTCGGCTCGAACCCAAAAAGAAGAGCAGTTTCAATGAATTTTTCTATCAGGATAGGCAAATCTGACATTGCTGTTGAAGATAAAGTTAGAAGTCTGGGAGTATGGTTTGATCCCGATCTTTCCTTCTAACACAACGTAACTACTCTGTGTTCCAAGTTGAATGGAACACGTTTGTTCCTAAACTCCGCAAAAAAAGAATTGAATTTCAACTGAAGATTACTGATTCTCCACGCTTTATTATTTTCTCACATTAACTACTATCTTTCAATTTGGGGGAAATGCACCACAACTCAAAAAAAGATAGTGCAACGCTGTATAAACTTTGCGGCAAGAATAACATGCGAAGGTAACCACAGAAAACAAGATCACGTAAGTCCTCTCCTCGAAAAACTATAGTGGCGCAATATCGACAACAAACTAGCACTCCATGAGTCGATCAGAATTCATGAAGATCTTCAAGAAAAACATTCACCCGGCAGCCAAAGACACATATATTGTCGAGGTGAAAAGAACAATCGATTCACAATAAATGATACTCTGCACGTTGAACACAGGAAAACAGAAACTGCTTGTAAAGCTTTTCGATCACTGGACCAAAATCCTGGAACAACCTCCCAACAAGCCTCAAGAATCTTGAACCCAACACGTTCAATAAGAATAGGCTTAATGAACATCTATCGACCGATCAATTCAAAACGGTAACTTTGACCACAAACACAAGCTAAATGCATAATGCCAGTAACCAGATAATGCATTCTGTTCTTGAGCATGTCCGAAAACACCACTACCACCATAACTCTCTACATCGAGACACCATCTAATCGTTTTTACTCTGACGATAAGTATGTTTTCTATGTCGCTGACGATCACAATTGCCTTTGCCAATTACCATAAGTGTTAACTAGCGTTTTGTCTATTTCTATGTTTTAAATATTTCAGTCGTTTTAGTATATTTAAAATACGACGAACTCAGTTTTTTCGAGGAACGATAGGCAGCTTCTAACTTTGACAAAGGTTAACTCGATTATAATATAATTAATTTAAATATTTCTAACAATTACCGTACTATTTTTTGATGATACAATCATTGCCTCAAAAGCTAATATTTTGTTTTGTCTTCTATAACAGAAGTATATTCATCCGACTTGTGTACTCCAGCATTGTATTATCCCGATTGTCAATCATTTAATCACTGCCTAGCGGTCTTGATGTGTTTACATTGTATATTCAGTTGTTCGGTATGTATTTTATGTATAATTTTTTTCACGACTTATGTCGCCTTTTCACCCCTTCATTATTAATACAATGGTTTAGACTCATCTTTACAAGATGTTGGCGCTTTTCAATTACCCAACTCTTTATTGTATTTATATTTTCTATATAATTCATGTCGTCCATCCACATCTTTGTCATCGTACAATAATGTAGACAACTCATTACAATATGTTAGCACATTTTGATGTCCCAACCCAATGTTTTCGGGACTCTAACCACATGCATGCGTGATTTTCCACCCCATGTACTTGTTATTTCCACACCCATGTATTTGTTATTCATATACCCCAAGTATTTCTTAGTTTTCAACCCCGCGTATCACTGGTTTTCCCAACGCTATGTAGTCGGGATTATTTTGTCAAAATAGACATTTTCTGTACGTGCACAGATGATACTATTGTGAATAATATTTCGCTCCATGTAATCCAAACCGGCGGCCCCTAAAGATGAGCTGTGACGAATTCAAATTGAACTCGTTTTCGTTAATTCAAGTGGCGTAGTTGATGATGAAGTTTCATGTCTTATGTTTGAGAAATTATTTATTTCCTAAAAATTGAAAACCCATTGCTAGACGATGGAAATAAATGATCTAATAATAAAATAATAATAGTTTACGTACCGTAGCGCGCAAAAATTTGCTTAGGGTTAGTCTGTAACCGGTAAAACAAATTCGACTTTCCCCACGGAGAATTTAATTTCATCTAGAAATTTCTTACGGTACTATGTGTGGAGAGTCTCTTAATGGGTACTAATAATCAAATTTCCGATGAGTTCATATATTAAGCGGAAAATAAACATTGAAGATTTCACTTAGTTTTAAATCCGAAACGAATTTTCGCTCGCTCCTGTACATTATCATGGCACACTGCTCCAGGATTTTTTAAAAATATTTTAATAGGACTATTAATGGACAGGCATTCAAACGGTGGATGAGCTATCCGGTGATCATTTTTAGATGGGCGTCGTGAAACACAGGGAGCTCGCTTTGACCAAAACAAAGTCCCAGAAAGATGCTCGTCGTGGCCAGAAGTAGCAGTAGTAGTAGTTTCTTCTGTTTTAAACCGGAGCTCCAACGTGTAGTCACTGAGTGCTTCCCCGTAGGGCACGATGATCCGTTGATTCCGCACAGCTTCGTGCACGAAGATACGTTTAGGTTCACAATTAATACGCAGGAAGGACAGCGAATTCAGGACCAGAGATGATTCAAACCTCGTTAGTTTCACACGACTTCGTATAATCCGGTATGTTTTCCGAAAGCGATCAGTTTTTTCGGTATTCTGTTTTTGTGAGCAGGCTCTGTAGATTGCACGGGGTGCTCAAGAAGGCTAGTCGGGCTACTGCGAGTGCATCACAATCCATAAGTAAGTGTTTCACACTGATTGCCACTTGGTGGCATCAGCAGCATGATGGCGCGTCCGTCCCATGTCTACGTCATTTAGGTGATTGTGGGTTATCCAAGTGTGTCCCGTGCATAGACGGTTAATGAACACTTCGTCTCCCCTATTAGAAAACCTGGCGTCCCAATCTCCCTCGGATAGTTCGACTGCAAGCATTTTTTGTCCACTCTGTTGCCAAGAGTCGTTCCATCGTGATGTTATACGCGGGTGGATGACTGGGAACCAGTCTCGGTAATGTATGGAGATGAATTGCTCTTGCTGGGTAGACACCCGTTTAGCGAGGGAATCTGCGCGCTCGTTTCCTCATATTCACACGTGTCCACGGATCCAACAGATCTCGACTGCTTGGCTCGTCTCGGATATCGTGAATAGGTCGTGTTTCATTTTTCTAAGGCAGGGTGATCAAGGTGCAGAGTTTTCAGCTGGGTGAAAACACACAGAATGTCTGAAAATATAACATATTTAGGGAGGCGGTCACTTTTTGTAATGGAGATGGCCAGTTAGAGTGCGTGCAGCTCTGCAGAAAATACAGAGGCCTCATGGGGTAGAGTGGCCAAACACGAGGTTCCTTCACCTACGGTGGCAGCTCCCACTCCGTCCGATGTTTTGGAGCTGTTAGTGTATATATGGCGGTGTTCAGAGTACTGTTCATCAAGTAGTCGCGAGAATTCTCGGCGGTACGTGATGGTTGGGGTTGTTGTTTGGGGTACGTTTGCAAATCTAGGTTGACCAGCGGTGGGCTGATCATCCACGTTGGTGCGTTGATTTGATGAATTGGATAGAAGAATGAAGGCTTGATTGCTTTGCGACTGATGCTCAGTGAGGTCAGTAAGTTGTTCACACGTAGAGAAAAGGGTGGGCATATGCTCTTCTTAGCCGCAAAGAAGCGTTTATCGAGAATGTTGGTGACGTCACTGAGTGCTGGGCAATTGATGTAGCTCCTTGTCTTGAAATAGTACTGAAGTGAGAGATTGTCTCTCCGGAGCGGAATAGGAAGCTTGTTAGCAAGCACGTTCGGGGATTCGTTGGGCGTGGAACGGAACAAACCGGTTGTGATACGCAGGGCGTTATTTACGATAATGAAGAGGTTCAATGGTGGTTTTGGCTGCTGAACCGTAAACAGTTGCTCCATAGTAGTAGTTAGTATATCACACTTACGTAAATTAGTGGAGGAATAAGATAGAAATAAATTGACTTCGTTTTCAGTCTACGGGGTTTGCGTTCTCATGTTACACGGACGGATGGAGTCAGGCGGACGAAACCGGAACTGGTTTTAGCAGGCGGAAGGGTGGACGGACAAACAGCTTTCGGATTATTTATACGGCACTTATATGTTAATAGGTTATATAAATTGTTTATTTGCATATA
>SDVV010016512.1:0-14229 GCA_016164225.1 Gammarus roeselii
GCCATTTGTCTGGCGCGACTGTTAGTAAACATGCCATTTGTCTGGCGCGACTGTTAGTAAACATGCCATTTGTCTGGCGCGACTGTTAGTAAACATGCAATTTGTCTGGCGCGACTGTTAGTAAACATGCCATTTGTCTGGCGCGACTGTTAGTAAACATGCCATTTGTCTGCCGCTACTGTTAGTAAACATGCCATTTGTCTGGCGCGACTGTTAGTAAACATGCCATTTGTCTGGCGCGACTGTTAGTAAACATGCCATTTGTCTGGCGCGACTGTTAGTAAATATGCCATTTGTCTGGCGCGACTGTTAGTAAATATGCCATTTGTCTGGCGCGACTGTTAGTAAATATGCCATTTGTCTGGCGCGACTGTTAGTAAACATTCCACGCCGATTCTGAAACACAAGCTTTACTAAATCGGCTGTAGTACCTTCAGACTAACATTGATTCAACCCACATTTTATTCTCTCTATTTCTCGACTTTTGTAAGACCTCTGACTGCGTAGACCATGTAATCTTTGTATCTAAACTAAGGTCTAATGGAATACGAGGAATCGCCATTGATGGGTGCACTTCATAACTGTCCAGCCGCAACGATCTAATATGCTCAATATTAGTGAAGGTGTTCAACATGGTAGAATATGGTAGATGATAGTACCTTATCTACTTGCATCCATTCAAACATCAAAAATGTGTTAACTGATTAAACAAAAAAGGGACTTGCTCATGTAAATGAATGGCTTACTACAAACCGGATCGGTTTTAATAGCAAAAATCTTAGAATGAATTTACCACACACAAAAATTTGGAAGGATAGAATTCACAAGAAGATAACTATAAATTTCTGTGTGTACATTTTAAGAAAAATCCAACATTGAAAAATCGCATGGACAGCATTTCATCTAAAGGGCTACCCAAAATACAATCTGCTTACATAATTCACCAGCCAAATTAAAATAACTATCATAGAGGGCTAGTTCCAGAATATTTTTCAAATCACTCATACAGAATATGAGGAAACCTAGTTTGTTAACAAAGTAAAAACAATTAACAATGACCTCAATTATTGTTTGTTAGGTACATTAGCGAAGAGAGAAGTTACATCAAGACTGCGCACAAGCCTGTCAAACCTGTTGTTACGAGGAGCCAAACTTCTGTACGATTCAACATAAACCTGTTGCTACGACGAGACAAACTTCGGTCCAAGTTAACATAAACCTGTTGCTACGATGAGTCAAACTTCTGTCCGAGTCAACATGAACCTTTTGCTACGATAAGTCAAACTTCTGTCCGAGTCAACATAAATCTGTTGCTACGATGAGTCAAACTTCTGGCCGAGTCAACATAAAACTAATGCTACGATGAGTCAAACTTCTGTCCGCGTCAACATATTCCGTCGAGTTTATTACTGTATAGCAGTTAGAATATAAATTCAGTACAGGATCAACTTGAAAATTTCACAATTGCTAACAATGAGTAGATAAGGAAGAAGCTTTAAGGCGGACAGGGGTGTCTTGCTTATGAATTTTTGGTGCGCCACGAAGGATGCCAGAGCAAGACTCAGAAGAATACATAATGCGAAAGCTATGTTCATCTAAAATTTTCTCCTTCAATAAACCACACAAAAACATCTTAAGCTCATCTTCTAATTTTAATGACAATTTATATGGATCCTCAGGGTATTTTTCAAACTTCGAGAAATCGGCTAAAATACTTCTAACTTTCCCAACATACTCCGCCTTGTCCATAGTAACCAAACCCCGACCCTAATCGGCTATGGTTGTTATTGACTGTTTGTGAAAGGGAAAGTTTAGAGCATTTTAGCCGATTCTTCGATGTTTGAAAAATTCCCTGATGAACCACATAAATTGTAATTCAAATTAGAAGATAAACTTAAACGATTTTTGCGTTGTTTATTAGAGGAGAAAATTTTGGATGAACAAAGCTTTCGGAATATGTACTCCTCTGGGTCTAACACCGGAATCCTCCATGGCTTACCAAAAATTCATAAGCCCGACAACCATGTCCGCTCTATATAGTTTCCTCCATCTCTATTGCTACCATCTTTATTCATTGCCACCATCTTTATTCATTGCTACCATCTCTATTCATCGCTACCATCTGTATTTATGGCTACCATCTCTGTTCATTGCTATCATCTCTATTCATTGCTATCATCTCTATTCATTGCCCCCCTCTCTATTCATTGCTTCCATCTTTTTAATTGCTACCATCTCATTCAATTGCTACCATCTCTTTTCATTGCTACCATCTCTATTCATTGATCCTCAACATAATTTAGCCTGACACTGTTATACAGTATTACATTCGACAGACATCCTTTTCGGCACTATCCTCCTCGATTGACGTGTTTCTCGATTAACGCCCTTCTCGATTGAGATCCAAATCGCTAGACGCCCTCATCGATAGATACTCCTCTCGATCGGCGCCTTCCTCGATCAATACTCTTCTCGATCGTTGGCCTTGCCGATCGGCGTTCATCTCGATCGGTACCCTTCGCGCTCGGCGCCCTTCTCGATTGACGTCTTTCTTGATCGTCGCCCTATTCGGTCGGCGCCTTTCTTTTTCGACGCCCTTCTCGATCAGCTCTTTTTCATCACTCGTTTCACCGCTCATCATATCACTGCCCTAATCTCGTTTGCCTACTGCCTGCTCTCTTTTTCACCCTCTGATCATCCTTATCTTCCTCCTACACCTCTAACCCTCTACACTGCCACGTAAAATTTAGCCAAAGGAAATCACCTGAACAATATTTCCGACTCTAAATTTAATACTTAATTTACCGCCAAGGTCATAGCGGGCATTTCTCCACACTAGAGTCTTACGGGGTATCTCTTCACACCAGAGTCCTACTGGGCATCTCACCACATCGGGGTCATACCGGGCATCTCACCACACCGGGGTTATACCGGGCATCTATCCTCAACAGGGTCATACCGGGCATCTCAACACACCGGGGTCATACCGGGCATCTATCCTCAACAGGACCCTACTGGGCATCTCTCCACACGAGTCATACTGGGCAACTCCCCAGCTCATACCGGCATCTCTCCACACAAGGTCATACTGGGTATCTCTACACATGGGCCATACTGGATTTCTCTCCGCTCTAGGGTCATACAGGACGTTTCTCCACACCAGAGTGTAATATAACTACATTTTGCAATGTAATATAACTACATTTTGCGTACCAATATTCACTTAGCATTTCATTTGCATTGCCGAATAATTATTAGGATTCAGACATTTATCTGTGTTTTTACACTTATTTTGTGGTGTATTTGCATTTCAGGAACAACCAGTCATACTACATTCTGCTACGTCATGAATTCGTGGTCTAGATAAACATAATCGTCTTCTGAAAAAATTAGATCTCACAATAGATTAACAAGAACTCATTGCAAAAGCTTGAGGAAACTTTAGGGGCGAAGCGTATTCCGTCACGGACGCTGAGGAGCGATAGCCGAGGCAAAGCGGAGGTGGGAACCGCACAGTCGATCAGATAGGCTGAACCTGGGCTCTTAAACTAATACGTGTCTGGGATAATTATATAAATTAAGCTCAATAAATGAGACAAAAACTGGAGCAGATTATGGCTGCAAACGGTGCCATGCAAAAAAACTGAGTGCTCTGAAACGTGTCGAAACTTCCGAATGTAATCGGACCCATTCAGTGAAAACGTACACACAGCTTTCGTAGATACTGCTGCTTTCGTAGATACCGGACGGTATCTACGAAGGCAGCCAACGCACAGGATATTACATCATGAGAAACAAACATTAACTATATCAATGCAGGTATGCATGGGGCTCTTCATTTGACGGTCCACGACATGGGGTGATATTCATGAAGCAGGTGAACAATATAGGATACGTTTTCATACATGTCAAGAAATCACAAGAAAATCTACAAAAAAGGACATTGTTACCATCCACACAGGCCTGGACAACCACCAATCGGATGAACACACATAGAATCAGCTGCCATCGAGCAGGATAACTTTGATGGGGTGGGAGGTATGCCGATGTTGCGACTAAGCACTGTGATGCGAGAATTAACCAAACCATCTTAATTTCTGTTTAACACTCGATCATCGAAGTACTGATCTTGATACACGATATAGGAACAGTAACAAACAATTTTAAAAAACCATTCACCGAGTTAGGGTTTTGTTCTCCTCTCAGGAAGGAAGGAGCTGTACGGTGTGAACACGAACCGACGGGCTGTACAAAAGAAATATCACCCAGTTTCATACCTATTAATGTGTCCTGCTCTAATCGCATGCCCGCTTACTAATTCCGATTTTAAGAATTTCTGGTACATCGGATATCGTAAATCTGTGTTGTACTTGATATTAGAACAAGTTCACATGTACAATATAACTTTAACGAATTATAGGTTGAGTTAATCAACCTTCCTAAACAAAGTTTGACAGTGTCTGCATACACTCCTGTGGGGGCTTTTTATTTGCTCTTAGAGCGAACACGTCATTATTCTCATTAGACACGTTGATGATTTAGAATATAGGACTTACTCACGTTTGATGATTTAGCATATAGAACTTACTTAGTTTGGAACCATGGCTCTGTGTCAAATAATGGCGCTTCTTCAAGTCGACGAATGTGATAATGTACTACAAATGCATATGAAACTCTAACCTAATACGTCACTACCTCGATGTTGTTAGTAAACTGTCTACCTACTTTAAATAGACTCTTCTCTACCTCTGACATTTTAGGGGGGTTGTAGTCACGTGATGTGCAGATTGTAGTATTCCATCATTATTCCGTTCCGAAGACAAGATCAAGTCACAACAAGCAAACACATCCGCAGACCACCAAGTTTGATGCACACTGCCTGGTCTAAGACGTCTACCGGCAAAAATCGCGCGGATGTCTCCCTCCAGAGCAGATGCCTGCTTCTTCCTCAGCTCCAAAAACAAAGAACGATTTCCCTCCAAACTCAATAACTACCAACGTAGACTTATTTACCATAATTAAAACATTACCTTACCATATCCTATAAATGACTTATTTTGAGGCTATAATAACCTTAAAACGATGTACTTCCAAATAAAGGGAATTACCTTTGCTTTATACTTCAAAAGTTGAAAAAACAGGGAAGGAACGACGGCGGGGAACGGCGAAGGCAGAGAAGACGGGGAGGGGAGGGGGTCACAAGACAGGCCTTTCTCCACCACTCCAAAACTGCAGCTGCCTCCGCCACACTGCTAGACTAGATGGCCCAAAACATTATACACAATTACACAGTGTCTATTCTTTGTGAGGCCGGTAAGAAATATTCCCTACACACCCCTACACCGCGAGAAAAGCGCATTGTCACTTCACTCAGCTGAGTGAAGGAATCACTTCCTTGCTACTAGAGCTGCTGCTCTTTGGAGTCTAGTAGCGTTCGGCTCGCGTACAGCTGTTGTGTTAGAGCTGTCTTTCTTGTCAGGGGTGACTCGGGAATATTTGTTCCCCTGCTCGCCGTCCGCGCTACAAGTGGGGTTGTCTGGTTAGGATCCAGCACCTCCTGAGAAGCTTCCGAGAATTCTCTCGCTTGTGCTTGAAATGGATAGAGCAATACTACCGGTCAACTGACTATTCCTCCGCGTATTTTTAGTTTCACGCTTCTTCCATGGCCGTCTCTGCCTTTGTGGAGCTCGAACACCCGTTCCATAGCAGCCTGGGACCCTCGTCGTGGATCTGGACTATGTCACCCACTTTGGGTGCGATGATTTCCCTAGCATCTACGGCGTTATGCCAAACAATGGTCAAGTACGCCTTTCTGAACCTTGTTTGGAAACGGTGCAAAACCTTCTGGACGTTTTTCTGACGGCGTGATAGGAACTCCGCTGTGAACATAAAGGGATCAAGTTCTTCCTACGGATCAGGCGTTGCGACAAGTATGATGTCCAGACGATATCCGAGCATCAGCTGGGATGGTGTCAGTGGTTGATAATCATCAATCGAGTTTGAGATAGATGTTAGCGGACGGTCATTGAGGTCCGCTTCTCTCTCACAAAGTACAGTGTACAGTTTTTCTTCTGTCACCATGGCTCTGTGTAACGTTTTTTGAAGACATAGCTTGACCATTTTCACTATTTTCTTGAAGAAACCTCGGAACCAAGGGTCCCGACTGGGGTTGAAATCCCACTTGCATTTATTTTGGTTCAGGGTACTCTGTACACTGTGATGTTCCGCCTAGGAATGTAGTATCTTAGCGGAAGTCTCAAAATTTGATCCACTATCACTGATCAACATTTGGGGATAGGAATGACAAGCGGATAATCTTTGAAGGGTTCTTAGGAATGCTCCTGCGGACAAGTCCTTGGCTACACATGCGTACAAGGCAATGTACCGTTTGTCAACTTCCCTCCCATCCTTGACATAAAGGGGACTGGCCAGTTCCGCAAAAGGACATGACTGACGAACTCTAAAACCCGTTAGAAGGGGGGGGGGAGGCTTGGTGATCCACGGAAATGTTTCCCGCATTCCCGTCTACATTGCATGCACTACCTAATGATACCATTGATTTTCTTTCTGGCTCTCGATATCCACCACCTTTGACGTAGGCTGGCCACACCGTGGTTTGTTCACATGTGGTACCTTGTTTTGTGACTCTCTTCGATAATCATGTCGGTGATCCGATGCTTTGTAGGTAGTAGGACTGCGTACTTAACCGACTCCTGTACCTCAGTTTCAGTGAGTCTGCTTACCACAACAATTTGTCACCTCTAAGCATTAGGTTGAGTTGTTTCATCAATAGAATGGAGCCCTTGGGGCTGGGATTGAAAATGAGTTTTACCTTATCCGGAAGACTTTTTGTTGAAGTCTTTTGGCTGCTCAGTTCTCGGCCCATTCCATCTCCTTGAGAGTCAGACTCATTGGTTGTCTCCTACCTTTGTTTACCATCGAACAATTTGATTCACCATTTCACTTACCGTTTAACTTACCAGTCACCTTGCTCACAAGGCTCTCTATAACTTCTTCACCCACCTCAGGGTGCTGATCAACTTCTTGAAATAGCAACATTTGTTTGCAACTGCAAGTAGGGAAGTCTCTGGGGGTGGGATCTCGTCTGCTTTATTTAGTGTTACTGTGTGCAGTTCAGCAGGAAAGTTTTCCCATTCTTGGAGTTCCACTATGATCTTAGGTCTATGCCACCACAGGTGGCTTGACTTGTTTTTCCTCGGGCTGACTCCTCGAGTTATCAAGTCAGTAGAATTTTTAATTTGTAAACACATAGTGCCAAAATGCGTTAGGAAGAGCTTTCTTTATGTCTGGCTTCAGGTTTTGCGTGTAAGCCTCTAATGGCCTCGCAGAATGGATCCAACCCAAGGCAACTTGTCTGTCTGACCACATAGGGATGGCCTCAATGTTGACTTCCTTTTTATAAGCCTCGCATAAATACCTGGTAAACCATGCTCCAAGCAGTGCTTCAGTCAATTCCAACCTAGGCACTGAAAGCAATTCTTCAGATGCAATACGTTTTTTTTGCCATTAAAAGTGTGGCTTTACCTTCACTGATTCCATACACAACGGCTCCATATGCCACAGTTAAAGCATCTACAAATGTGTGTTGAATCATTGACTCACCCATTTCTGCGTTTCGTTTGGTGGGTATGTCACCCATCATTGAGAACTCTTTCTTGATCTTCTCCCATTTTATTTCAATGACTTCTGGAAGATCATCATCTCAACTCACCTTAGACTGCCAAATTTCCTTCATTAGGAATTTAGCCTTGATGGTGATGGGGGTCATTAACCCAAGATGATCAAATTAAGCCGCTAAACCTGGCAAGACGATTCTCTTTGTTCACTTACCTGATTATAATTCCTTGGGGCTACCGCCAAATTGTCCTGGACGGTGTCCCATCTGAGTCTTAGGACAGGGACAATGGGTTAGACATCTGACTCACCTTCCTTTGTGTCATCACCTTGAGCTCTGGGTCATTTGTTGCCTATACACTGAGGTTGAGCCCAGCATAACCCAAAATTTTCTTGGATGGACCATGATGCAGTCATCAAGAGGTTGTATACATATATGTTCTTCTTGATCTTTAATGTCCATTTGGCCATCATACTTTTCTAAGTGGTGATCAATAATAGCATTCAGAATAAGCTGTGAGCAGCCTGCTCCAAAGAGGATGACCTCGAAGCGATAGGTATCCATGGAACTGTCAGGATCTTTGGGATCTCTTGGCTTTAGAAACAATATGAAATATCTGTCCTGCTCATCCAATATTTCTATCAAGAATGCCTTTGTAATGTCAGAACAGGCGGCTAGCGACCCCAATCTGAATAACATAAGCATTTGAGGTAACCCGGGACAATGGAGGGTCCGGGAAATAACTAATCATTCAGGCTTACTACAACCAAATCCCATCCTCAGAGCTGAACAATCAAAAATCATACGCAGAGGGGTTGTAGGAAAATCCTCCTCCACTGCTTGTGAGGTAAATAATGACACACTTCCATCGGTTTCGTGTTACTTACCTTTTCGATGGAACCTCTTTGTAATTGCTCGCGCATTACACCATCATAGTGCTCCAAGATTTCAGGTTCTGACCTCAATCGCTTGAGATTGCTCACCAGCCAACATTTTCACTTTTTCAAACAGGCGCCTGCTGCCCTAACGCGATGCCGCATTTCAAAAATGGCGGTTGTTTTCTGGTAATCATCCCGTTCTGAGGAGGACCATAGTGGACTTTTTTATCTGCCCTTAACACGAACACATTATTATACTCATTAGACATGTTGAACAGTCACAGTAACAATTGAGGATTTAGGATATAGAACTTACTTAGTGTGGAATCATGGCGCTCTATTAAATAATGACGCTTCTTCAAGCCGACGAAAGACATAATGTACAACAAATGCATAAAAAACTCTCTAACTTAATACGTCACTACCTCGATGTTGTTAGTAAACTGTCTACCGACTTGAAATAGACTGTTCTCTACCTCTGGCATTTTAGGGTTGTAGTCACGTGATGTAAAGATTGTAGTATTCCATCATTATTCCGTTCCGAGGACAAGATCAAGCCACAACGGATAAACACATCCACACGGCACCAAGTTTGATACACACTGTCTGGTCCAAGGCATCTACCGGCAAAAAGCTAAACGGATGCTTCCCCCCAGAACAGATGCCTGTTTGTTCTTCAGCTCCAAAAACAAGGAACGATTTACCTCCAAACTCAATAACTAACATCGTAGGCTTATTTAGGAAAAACAGACAAGGAGAGACCGCGGGGACCGGCAAAGGCAGAGAAGACGGAGAGGAGAGGAGGGGGGTCACAAGACAGGCCTCTCTCCACCACTCCAAAACTGCAGCTGCCTCCGCCACCCTGCTGGACTAGATGGAACGAAATAATGTTCACAGTTACACAGTTTCCATTCTTTGTGAAGCTTGTAGGACATATTCCCTACACCTTCGACTGTGTCTTTAATCCTTCACCTTTGGTAGGCTAATATATTCTGCCACTCTGTGGTATAATTGATCAACCAGCGAGATAGCCGTGGAAGTAAGTGGGTTGACCATTTACCTATATTTGTATTGACCCCTGTGTCACTTCCTTATTCATTCTTCTGTCAGTTATTGTTCTTTTCCCTAATACCTTGGCAGAATCGTACTGGGCATCTCGTCACACCAAGGTCACACTGGGCATCTAATCACACCAGGGTCATACCGGGCATCTCGTCACACCAAGGTCACACTGGGCATCTAATCACACCAGGGTCATACTGGGCATCTCGTCACACCAAGGTCACACTGGGCATCTAATCATACCAGGGTCATACTGGGCATCTCGTCACGCCAAGTTCACACTGGGCATCTAATCACACCAGGGTCATACTGGGCATCTCGTCACACCAAGGTCACACTGGGCATCTAATCACACCAGGGTCATACTGGGCATCTCGTCACACCAAGGTCACACTGGGCATCTAATCACACCAGGGTCATACTGGGCATCTCGTCACACCAAGGTCACACTGGGCATCTAATCACACCAGGGTCATACTGGGCATCTCGTCACACCAAGGTCACACTGGGCATCTAATCACACCAGGGTCATACTGGGCATCTCGTCACACCAAGGTCACACTGGGCATCTAATCACACCAGGGTCATACTGGGCATCTCGTCACACCAAGGTCACACTGGGCATCTAATCACACCAGGGTCATACTGGGCATCTCGTCACACCAAGGTCACACTGGGCATCTAAACACACCAGGGCCATACTGGGCATCTCGTCACGCCAAGGTCACACTGGGCATCTAATCACACCAGAGTCATACTGGGCATCTCGTCCCACCAAGGTCACACTGGGCATCTAATCACACCAGGGTCATACTGGGCATCTCGTCACACCAAGGTCACACTGGGCATCTAATCACACCAGGGTCATATCAGGCATCTCTCCACACCAGAAACATACTGGGCATCTCTACAAACAATGAAAATTCAGGCAAGGATTGGCAGAATGTGCTATTTTAAAGTGCCAGAGCGGACAGGCGGTGAAAAGATGCAAACCACAGCATTCAACAGTTTCACAAGCCGGGCACCTCAGCTATTCAATGGAATGCCGCTGGAAATCCGTGAAATAAAACGTGAGCCGCAATTGCCAGCCACAGCAAACATTTTGAGGTTCAAACTCCGATTGGACAAGCACCTCAGCTGTGTTACTGATGAGCCTCTAATTAATGGCTACCCTCATTGTGAAGACAACTAACTCTCTACTCCACCACATCGCCCAGCCAGGAGCTGACTGGCGAATGTGGCAGCAACATGCAACAGCTGATGACACAGCAGGAGTGGAGAATATCCCGCCCCGCAGCTGTGAGTGAGGTGTCAGCTACGCTGCAACCAGCTTTTTAAAGCGAAGACCCTCCAAGTATACTAGGCATCTCGCCACACCTAGGTCATACTGCAGGGGCATCTCTTCACATCAGAGACATATTGGCCATCTCTCCATATCACGGTCGTACTGGGCATTTTTCCACACTAGGGTCATACTGGGCATCTCACTACACTAGGGTCATACTGAGCATCTTTCCACGCCAAGGACATACTGGGCATCTCTCCACACCAGAGTAGTAATGGGCATCTCTTCACACGAGTCATACTGGGTATCTCTCCACACCCGGGTCATATTGGGCATCTCACCACATCAGGGTCATACAGGGCATCTCTCTACACCAGGATCATACTGGGCATCTCACCACACCAGGGTCATACTGGGCATCTCTCCACACCAGGGTCACACTGGGCATCTTACAACACCAGGATCATACTGTGCATCTTTCCACACCAGGGTCATAGTGTTCATCTATTCTCGCCAGGGTCACACTGGTCATCTCTCCACACCAGGGTCATACTAGGCATCTCTCCACACCAGGGTTATACTGAGCATCTCTCCACACCAGGGTCATACTGGGCATCTTACCACACCAGGGTCATACTGGGCATCTTACCACACCAGGGTCATACTGCGCATCTCTCCACATCAGGGCCATACTGGGCATCTTTCCACACCAGGGTCATACTGGGCATCTCTCCGCTCCAAGGTCATACCGAGCATCTCTCCACAGCATGGTCATACTTGGTATCTCATCACACCAGCGTCACACCTGGCATTTTTCCACACCAGGGCCATACTGGGCATCTCTTCACACCACGGTCATCCTTGACATCTCTCTCCACTAGGGTCTTACTGGACATCTCCACACCAGGGTCATACTGTGAGTCTCTTCTCACCAGGGTCATGCTGAGCATCTCTCCACACCAAGGACACACTGGGCATCTCTCCACATTAGAGTAGTAATGGGCATCTCTCCGCATAGATTCCCAGTCATACTGGGAATCTTTCCACACCAGGTTCATCCACGGCATCTCTCCCCACCAGAGTCATACTGGGCATCTTTCCACGCCAGGGTCATTCTGAACATATTTCCATACCAGGGTCATACTGGGCATCTCCCCACCAAGGTCATCTCTCCAACCCCAGCACCAGAGTCATACTGGGCATCTCTCCACACCAGGGTCAAACTGGGCATCTCCAGACCGGCCTTCAGCCTCCTTCAACCCTCCCACTCCCCACTCAGCACTAAGAAGGCATACCGCATCACCAGTCTTCAAATGCTTCTTTAAATTTCGGAAGTAACTCGACCTGTATGAATATATGTTTTTGGCATCTGATGGAGAAATGGTGAGAAACAAATGTAAGAACATTCGTACATGCATCTGATTACTGTTTGACACTAATGGATTCTTCTCGACTATGATTCTAACGAGATAATACGTTTTATTTCAATGCACACTAGCGCAGCAGGGTGGATAGGGTAGGGGCAGGGCCCACACTTCAGGCACATGTTGCGATCCTTTGAGGATCGGTGATAACATCGGCCATGAAAATAATAATTTTCCGAACATCTCTAAGATTTCTGTTTGAAGTCTCATTTGAAGTTTGAATATTTCTACTAAAACAGCGTTAACAGATTTCGTGGGAGCATTAAGAGATCCTGCATAGTTAGGCGTTTATTAGCGGCAGTTGTGGGACATTTTACCATTACATTCCTTTTACTTTTTACTATTTTAGGCCCTAACAAGTTTTCTAACTTGACGTCACATTCCTTCTTGTAGAGACAAATAAGGTCTTAAGTCAGACACTGATTATTGAATGTTAGTGGTAAGTTTATTTTTCATTTGTTAGAGGTAAATACATCTCGGACAGCTCAATTGAAATTTCAAGTATTCTTGTAAAAGCATCATTACAGATGTTTATTGATGATGTATCACCAAAACTATGATCGCATAAGAGCACCCAAGAAATTTTGTACATATTGATCAACGCTTGTTCTAGATATTTTTATCACTACAGTGATCATGTACAGAACAATGAATAAATACGACGTGATTCTAAGAAATGAGGCCTGGAATATAAGTTTAGAATGATGACAAACCAAATTGAACTTCAAAATTGCGTGCATATAAAATGTCTGTAGCTGTAGCAAGCATTTATGTTAATAATGAAGACCTTGAAATATGCAATTGTTGTAAACATTCACGAAATGAAAACAAAGATATCTTGAACGCCGTTGTGTGTCGGACGCGCAGGTTCAATGTTGTAACAATTTTTTGGCGGTGAAGACAGTTAAAGACCAGAAATATATTGGAAAAGTATCCCAAAATTAGCTCGCAAAGGGAGATGTTCCGTCATGAATGCATCCAAGATAATTCCAAGATGCAGTGAAAAAAGTAACTAACGATTAGATAAAAGAAACAGTCTTGTACACTAGTGATTCAGAATAATTCTTCAAGGCATAATAATGCCATCCTCTTCCACGAATGACCAGAACAAGTTCACTCAACGTGTCACGTGGCTAGAAAGAAGCACTGACACACGACATTAAGCGGCCATACGTCAACAGTGATCATTGGGCTTCATTTAAAAGGGTACGTTGCCGTGATAATACTGAATATCGGTGCATGCACAGTGCGATATATTGTAGCAATATTAGGGAGCAACGTGCCATGTAGGAGAGTTATATGCTGCCACGATGATATTGAGCACTAGGGCAGGTCTCAAATTGTTCACAATCGAAATAATAGTGATCACTGGGCTTAGAAAAGGATATACTGTCGCCATAATAGTGATCAGTGGGCTTAGTAAGGGATATACTGTCGCAATAATAGTGATCACTGGGCTTAGAAAAGGATATACTGTCGCCATAATAGTAATCAGTGGGCTTAGTAAGGGATATACTGTCGCAATAATAGTGATCACTGGGCTTAGAAAAGGATATACTGTCGCCATAATAGTGATCAGTGGGCTTAGTAAGGGATATACTGTCGCAATAATAGTGATCACTGGGCTTAGTAAGGGATACACTGTCGCAATAATAGTGATCACTGGGCTAAGTAAGGGATGTACTGTCGCAATAATAGTGATCACTGGGCTTAGAAAAGGATATACTGTCGCCATAATAGTGATCAGTGGGCTTAGTAAGGGATATACTGTCGCAATAATAGTGATCACTGGGCTTAGAAAAGGATATACTGTCGCCATAATAGTAATCAGTGGGCTTAGTAAGGGATATACTGTCGCAATAATAGTGATCACTGGGCTTAGAAAAGGATATACTGTCGCCATAATAGTGATCAGTGGGCTTAGTAAGGGATATACTGTCGCAA
>SDVV010016513.1:0-14228 GCA_016164225.1 Gammarus roeselii
ACATATATATATATGGATAACATCATTTTGCTTAGACTGATCCGTCAGCGGTATGGGGTTTCCTTGCTAATGTACTTCAATCTTGACGGTGCACCAGCTTTCGCGCCAGTCATTCATTTAAAGCGTCGATATAGTCTAACATAATTTCTATAGCGTATGCGCACGAATGACCAGCGTTTTGAAGAAGAACATATTGCCCTTCTGCTTGTGTGAACACGTTCTAGTACTTTTACTACTCAGCGCCAAATCTACGAGCTGGTCAACTTCCATAGAACAGGTGATTGTTGCTATACAATTGTTGGCTTCCTAACAATATATAAAGCGGTCGCATTCAGCCGTTCAACTTGAACGCGACTGACTGGCAAATTGACTGAATTCTTATTGGTCGAGAAAACAATGTTTATTAGCATATTTTCCAATCATTTTTTTTCTACGGAGCGCTTTCTGAAAAAGTATTAACAGATTGTTTACCACGAACACTAACCCAGCAAAACGAAGTGGTGTAAGTTTCATAGTCTAGTGCACCTTTAACGTTGCGACGTTTTCCTCCGTGACTCTGTACGGGCCCTCGTTTGTCAGCGCTGGTAGTGACGTCAGACGTTCAAAACCAATGAGCGCGAGGCGTCTTGCCATTGATCAATTCTAGACAGAGTGGTGACAAGGAGCGGGGCCAGTTGCTCATGGGACGGTAGCAAGTACATCAGCGTCAGGTGAAACAGTGGGAGACCGGAAGGGCTAGGCCTCGCGATCCGGCTTGAGGTCCAACGGGAGGAAATATGTATATTGTTACACTCGTGATATCTGTGGTGTGTTATATTATGTAAGGTATAGAGTTAACGTGAAATAGTATAATTAAATTAGGCTAAAACAATTTCTCTCATGCGTATGCTTTGGAAAAATATTTTTAAGTGTTAGTTTACATGGGATTTAATTGTTTTTGTCACTAGGATTCTGAACCAGCCCTGATACTCTTTCCCGCTCTGTGCGTATCGTTGAAAACTGGATAGACAAGGGTGGGGACGGCCTGGCAATTGGGACGTATAGCTAAGGTAAACCAACAAAAGCTGTCGGGGCCTGCTGTTGATATTGATCTCGGACCTCACTCATAACCCAAAGTGGTGTTACGGGACCCTGGCAGAACCTTTGTGCGCTTAAAGGCTAAGTTTTGGTAGGTCTGTGGGTGCATGGAAAGAGTGTGAGAGCACCTTGCCGTTAGCCATTCCTCTTCTGGGTGATTCGACTTTGTGTCTGTACCTCCATCATCTGGTGGTCGCCCCGATAGTTGGTGGTCGCCCCATCATCTGGTGGTCGCCCCATCATATGGTGGTCGCCATATCAGATGGTGGTTGCCCCGCCAGCTGGTGGTCGCCCCACTAGCTGGTGATCGCCCCACCAGCTGGTGGTCGCCCCATCAGCTGGTGGTCGCTTCATCAGCAGGTAGTCGTCCCCATCGGCCCGTGGTCGCCCCATCTGCTGGTAGTCGTTCCTCTCGGACGGTGGTCGGATCGGTGGTTTTCCCCTTCGGCCGGTGGTATATCTTTCCACCGGTGGTCGGTACTCACCTCCATCGGCAAGTACCGACGATGGAGGCGAGTACTCGCCGATGTACCGAGTACCGGCCTCCATCGGCCGGTACTCGCCCATCAGCTGGTGGTCGTCCCATCAGCAAGTGGTTGCCTCTATCAGCTGGTGGTCGCCAACATCAGCTGGTGGTTGCCCCATCAGATGTGGGTCGCCATATCAGATGGTGGTTGCCCCATCAGCGGGTAGTCGTCCCCTTCTGCCGGAGGTCGTCCCCATCGGCCGGTGGTCGCCCTCACTGCACTCATCATTTTGTGAATTTCTCGCCTTTACGTCAGACGGATAGTCGAGGAATCCACTTCTGTACACTTGGGAAGGGGTGGGCAAGGAGGAATGAGGGGTGGTGGGTGTGGGTATGGCAGGTACGGGGAACCACTGGTCCTTAATGTGTCTGTCCCAATGGGGTTTATTAAGATGAAAATTCTTAGATTGTGAACCTTTCTTCAGGTTGATTGATGTACAGCATCAGGCAATGAAATAGAATCTATTTATGATAACAATGCAACGATCAATCAATCGAACAAACAACCAGCGATACAGTAAAACTAGAAAACGGAGTGTCATGTCAATATATTTGGTAAGTGTAACGTGTACTTTAGGCTTGTTACAAATACGACGTAATTAGTTAGATGTGGTAACACGAAATCCTCATGTTGGCTCAATGGCCTAGACGCAATACCATGGGCAATAAAGCGGTTAAGACACAGTGACTGTGAACCTTGCCGTCTCGCCTTTGGCCAGGTCATGTTTGAAACCAAAACCGAAGCGTCGAAAAGGGCAAAGTTTTATGTAAACTCGTGTGATACTAGATATGTGCGTACCTGTGGATGGTAGGCCCGTTGTAACGACGGGACTGAACGGGTTGACTCAGTTTGGTTTTGATCTTACCCTCTACCTGCCTTAACCTTACCTGTAATTTTTTAGGAAATAAATGTCATGTGAACCCGTGTTTGAGTCCTTTGACCTTGTTTCAACACTAATACAAAGCACCAAATATAATCATAAAGAGTGTAAACACGTTTGTTCCTCATAAGGACACTCCCAGTCCATCATAACTTCCGCGTTTCCTTTCGAGCGGACACTAACTTTTACGGGAGCGCCTAAAAGCATTGCTTTGTCAGTCAATCTGTCATCAGCTGATTCACATTCTCCCCATTCGTCTGGCATGTATTATTCATGAGGCTTGTCCTTAGGCCGCACTTAAACAGACGTGAGTGGGCCGGCAGTCGCAGGATCCTTGATCGACCTGCCGCATTCTCGTGATCCAGACGCACTCTTGGCAGGAACTGGTCACATTTCCTTTTTTAAATGAATTTTGTAGCAAAACCCTTCCCTGAATTGTTTGATGAGGTATGACTTCAGTTGACTCCGGCTGTGAACTGGGTTTATGGAGAGGCATGACTCCAGCTGTGAACCGGGTTCTTTGAGACATGACTCCAGCTGTGAACTGGGTTGATTGAGAAACATGACTCCAACTGTGAACTGGGTTTATTGAGAGGCATGACACCAGCCGTGAACTGGGTTCATTGAGGAACATGACTCAAGCTGTGAACTGGGTTCATTGAGGATCATAGCTCAAGCTGTGGAGTGAGCGCGTTCCATGTTGTGTTCAATATATTATTAAGAATAGAGGTCTGTAGTTGATAAATTCTCCAGCTCGACATATTACCCGTTGATAAGACGATGATATTGGAGGACTAGACGGAGTCTACAAATAACGCAGTAGTACAGGAGAAAATATCCCTCACCAACACAGTCGCTTGTCTCAGTAACACAGCAATATCAGTAGCAACAATGCTCCTGTAACAACAGCTTCATGAGCACCTCCATCAGTTGCATTTTGCAACTTCCAACAATATAGAAGTGGCTGGTTTGTAACCACAGTCGCAGCATCGACAGCACACCCACTCACCTCCCACCCCCGTCTCCCCTATCCGGTAAATCGATCAAGTGGGCTGACGCATGGCTCTAAACTTTGGCCCACGAGCGTCAAGTATTTGCTGCACGGATTCCGCATGTGGTTTACAACTTGTTTAGGGAAGTGGGAGGCGGAGAATGCGCTGGAAGGCTTCTTTGTTATGCTGTGGATGGGGCGACTAGAGAGTAAATGGCGGTGTGCCGGTCATGGGGTGAGGTATTGAAACACTGGTGGCTGATATTTACAGTCGAAGAGGTTACTCAATCACCACCACGGCAGAAATTTAAGACAATTTATAGTCTTCAAACTATCGAAGGGTATAATTTCTCACTGGATTTACCTTAATGGTTCAACGATGTCTGCTCTATAGGACGAATATTTTATTTATTCATGTCGAAGCGAGACTTCTTTGCGTTCTGCAAATTCTGTGTATGTGGGACGCATCCCAGTAAGTTTATCATATTTTTGCAGGACTTCTTCCCCAGTATTGGAGAATGAGCCTTGATATCATAAGACGAAATTAGTGCCGCCTCTATATGTCATGTTCATTTCTTTAATAAATTAAACTTTTATAGTACGCTCAATGCAGAGCTAAATTAGAAGCAGCAATAAAATACGACGTGAATTAGTCACACGTGGTAACAAGATTGTCACAGTAAGGTCCATTGTTTAGGACGCGTTGTCTCACCCAATGAAACGCTTAGATACAGTGATTACGGGCGCCACCAACTAGTGTTTAGCTGTTATGGCGTGTCTGCCAGCTGGCCTATGGTTGGGATAGGAGACAGAGCTCTGTTCATTTACATGTTTGAGTATTAATATGTACGTAACAGTGTACAATGAGGCTCTTTATATTGGGAGTGATTGAAGTATTCGTGACAGTTTGGCCGTTCACTCCTGCGGTCTCAGTCGGCCATGTATAATTGCTGCAAATGAATAGACATTTTTAAGTGTTCACGAGTTCAAGCCCTTCGGCCTTATTACAATTATAATGTTGACGACGAAGTGAAAAACTCAGTGGTAAAACAAATTTTGATTATTTATAAAGCGCTGTGTTGGAATAATAATGGCGGGAGACACCAACCAAACACAACGATGTTCCACCCTTTTTAGGAAACCTTCAAAGACTTCCTGTCCCGATTCGTGTTTCTAACCTACAGAGCCCTGAACGCAGCAAGAGGAGTCGAACAAGTGAAGGTGTCACTAAAGGGGTCATACTCAACCTCTTAGTGTAATATCACAGATTCAGCGCAAGATAAAACCAAAGACCATCGATACGTCAACACATATAACAAGTTAGTCCTGAATTTAATGGCGATCAATTTCTGATCGTTTGCTTCCTTAATAAGGAGGAAGCAGAGGGGGAGAGTGAGTCAACCGAATGTTATTCACGGGCACTTGGTTAATCGGTGTGAGTACAAAGATTGTCGCAGGAGTAGATTGCAGCGAGATCAGTTCGTCGCAGGACTGCTCATAACTGCAGTAGTCACCGAAGGCGAGGGCATGACGTGCAAAGACACGATACGACGAGCAAAGAAATTTTGACATAACTGCAGACGTGGAAAACATTGTCCCAGACTGTTCCGGTAGGAGGTATATCTGAATACACGGCAACAGTCCCAGAATTCCGATGCCTATTCTGTTGAAAACATTGTCTCAGAATTTCAACAGAATTGGCAGCAGAAGGCCGTATAGGAAGGACGACAAGCCACCGCGGGTACTTAGAAGGACTTGAAACGCACTTGAAATAATAAGGGCATAGGAATTGTAATATAGTGAGATTAAATAGTTATATATTTATACTTGTCACAAGTAGGTATAGGACAAACCAGCATCAGATTTCCGTGGACCGCATTTATAAAACTGATGGTCCGGGCAATAGACCATGACGTCATTAACCGCTTGTGGGTCTACGAATTACAGTTAAAATAGCCGTGACCTAATAAGAAAGCCCTGAACTTGCTTAACTACCATGTGCCTGATACGTTACATTACAGTTAAAATAGCCTTGATCTAATAAGAAAGCCCTGAACTTGCTCAACTCTCGTGTGCCTGATACGTTACATTACAGTTCAAATGTTTTAACACTCATCATTTCGCTTCATTTCTCCCTTAGATCGTGCTGTTATTTCATCCCACCGCTGCCACCAGTGTTATAAGATTTTATTTACGGTTGTTAAACTCCAGTAAAAAGTGCGAAGGTTCAAATGATTACACTGGGTATTTTTTAATATTATTTTGAGTTATGAACAAAGTAACAGGTCAACAGTTCAACTCTCAATCGAGCCTGATCAATGAGTGTGATACAAACGGACATAAAGGAAGAAAAGTGTAAATGAACAGCAAAAAATTAGTGTAGCGAAGAGCAAAAAGAGGAGAACGCCCACCCTGTAGGAGATACAAAACACGGGATATAAATACTGAGGAATAACACAGTTAAATAACAACTTATGGAACTAATATAAAAGCTGAAGGTAATATTATACAGTCTATATGAAAGTATAATACCAGACAAGTATCACACCGAGTGTTCAATCGTTGTTCTAATCAGGCTCACCTCCTCCCGAAGCTGTTATGTAGACGATGTCCTGTTCCTAACTGAGCTTGAGGCCATCTTCCCCTCGTTTAAATACACTGTGGGCGCCTGATAAAGTACGCCTGGCACCAGTCTAGCTCGGCCAGCTTAAAATGTGCGCAACGGTTGGGCATTTGGGCTTCTGAATCGCAACTTAAATGATATCTACAGCCACAATAAGTGTTGTACAAGTCTATAAATTCGTATGAACATGGTGATCGACACACCGAACATAATCAATATCTTCTAACACAAAATAAATATACAGTTTGGTTGTTGAATGCGGAAATGTTCGATGGAAGAGGCCAGTCGCTAGTTCGCGGGTAAATATCTGAGCACTAGCGTTCCTTTTCGTTAGAAGGGAAGTATCACATGATAGCCCGTCTTTAGCTTTAGTAGCCTGAAGCGCGTTTACGCGAGTAAGATATTCCCTTACCCTTCAAAATACGCTAAAGTATGAAACAGGAAACACAAATTCCCGCCCGGTGACCCGTGGCAACGGTGTGCTCTAGGCAGCCCCGGAGCTGGCAAAGCTAGTGCGGCCATTAGTCTATCTGAGATAGGGCTCCTCGCAGAGGTACATGCCACAATACATGTGGCCTGGCGATGAGATGAAAGAACAGCACGATCTAGGGAAGAAATGAAGTGAAATGACGAGTGTTATAACAAAAATAGCCGTGACCTAATATGAAAGCCCTGAGCTTGCTTAACTACGGTGTGCCTGATACGTTACGCTTCCCCTTGCGTGTAACTTTGCCCGACCATTTAGTGCAGGGTACTGCCTAGATACATCCGGACACGATCTTTTATACATGTGGACATTACACATAGCACATGGACATGACACTGTATGCAATGGACATGACACTCCAAGCATATGGACATGACACTCTAAGCACATTGACATGACACTCTGTGCAATGGACATGACACTCTAAGCACATGGACACAACACTCAATGAAATGAACATTACGCTCTAAGCACATGGACACAACACTCAATGCAATGAACATTACGCTCTAAGCACATGGACACGACACTCAATGCAATGAATATTACTCTCTAAGCACATGGACACGACATTCAAGGCAATGAATATCACGCGCGAAGCACATGGACATTTCACACCTCGCAAAGGTATGCTCTGCTCTCAAAATGAAGTGTGGCAAATGTAGGAGCATGGGTCACCAAACCAACGACTGCAATCAAAAGCCTGCACGAATTAGTTCAACAGGTCAAACCACCTTGACGACAACAAACATCCCGCGCCTACTTAATTGCATCACAGTTGAACATACGACACCTGGCCGGATTCACAAAGGTTCAACAACTAATGTCCATCGAGAACCGATTCAACGGACTGAGTGACGTCAGGCTCAAACAACACGGAGCATCACGGCAACGACTGAGAGGATGCGACCACGGTTTCCACGGGGCTAGTGTGGCTTTACACCACAACAGCTTTACAATAATAGGCGGGATCCGTTGTTTCTGTCTTGTTATTGATCGTGAGAACGCGTCCTAACCGATGGATCTATCTAATTCAGATCGTATTTCATTGCTTCTTCAAATTTAACTTATACAAACCGTACAGGAAAAATCTTTTATACTGAACTTATGGACATGGCGGGGCTCAGGAACATATTGTATAGTTGGTGGATAGCAAACCCGACTGACAGACAGCAAGCCCGACTGTAGACGGACAGCGAGCCCGACTGTAGACGGACAGCAAGCCCGACTGCAGACTGGCAGCAAGCCCAGCTGATCCAAGTTCCTAAGATTTCGAACATTTTTTATCCAAATTTTCGTCTTTATTCGACGTCATTGATGAATTTGCATCCTGTATAAGGGCACTCTTAATGTTGATAACAAAGCGTTTGATGGGCAAGTCTCCAGCGTCGTCATGAGCCCGTTCGCAGTTTCAGTTTTTTCCTACAACATTTTTCGTGAAATTGTCCCTGCCTTAGCTTGACTTTCTATGATGAAATCACTGGTGCATCACGCAACGTCTATGGTGCTGCAGCCATCGTTATGATTTTTCAATGATGGTGGGCGCTGTAACCCTTTATTTGGGTCCTGTCTTTCTTTGTCTGAACGAACAGCAGAATTTTATTTTAGATTCGCGAGTTGTTATATCGCAGGTATATAATTTATTTCTTGGTCCTCCCGTCATAGTTTCGAAATTGAACTCGATGTCAGCAATTATTTAAAACATTAATTTTTTTCGTTTAGAACAATAATTATCTTAATCATCTTCCATGATGAAGTTGCTCTATGCATTTACTGATTAGCTACTAAGGACACACTAACCGTCATTTCTCCCTATTCCAAACAACCAAGGACAGAGCAACCGCCCATTCTCCCTATACCAAGCTACCAAGGACACAGTAACCGCCCATTCTCCCTATACTAAGCTACCAAGGACACAGTAACCGCCCATTCTCCCTATACCAAGCTACCAAGGACACAGTAACCGCCAATTCTCCCTATACCAAGCTACCAAGGACACAGTAACCGCCAATTCTCCCTAAACCATAAACCAAGCTACCATGGACACAGTAACCGCCAATTCTCCCTATACCAAGCTACCATGGACACAGTAACCGCCAATTCTCCCTATCCCCAGCTACCAAGGACACAGTAACCGCCAATTCTCCCTATACCAAGCTACCCAGGACACAGTAACCACCCATTCTCCCTATACCAAGCTACCCAGGACATAGTAACCACCCATTCTCCCTATACCAAGCTACCCAGGACACAGTAACCGCCAATTCTCCCTATACCAAGCTACCAAGGACACAGTAACCGTCCATTCTTCCTATACCAAGCTACCAAGGACACAGTAACCGTCAATTCTCCCTATACCAAGCTACCAAGGACTGTGTAACCGCCAATTCTCCCTATACCAAGTTGCATAACGTGTATTGTTCAACGCCCAGCTCTGCCGCACTCCCTCAGTACCCACCCAACCCTCTCGTTCTCCGCCTCTTCTCCTCGATCCCTACTCCTACCTCTTGATCCCAGCCTCTCCCCCTCGGTCCCCACACTCCCTCCGTCCACACAACAGCTTGATCGGGAACTGAGAGTCCCTCGCATTTTTTTGTCAACTGGCGACTGTTTCTCCAATATGGAGCCTTGCCCGGGTCGTCGTTAGTTTAAGAGAGCCCATCATTGATGGGTCGTCTGGCTGAGGATGAACCATCGATCGCCCGTTACTGCCGCCCTGGGATGGCCATTTAGAACTCTTCCATTGCCCCGCTAGTCTCTCAACGGGGCTTGCCCCGCTAGTCCTTCAACGGGGTATCTGGCTTGAGTGATGTTTTTGCCTCTGCAAACAAATTACAAGATATCTGGATTAATATTTCTTGTTATGGACGTAACCACGGAAAATATTGTGCTCATCACATAAAATAATTTGAATAGTTTTATAGGTACAGTAGGGAAAGAAAAATCTTTATGATTACAGATTAAGAGAAAGCTTCCATGATCATTTCCTCTCGACATTTGAACTCGTTGGAAATGTAATTGACATTATCCAGAAAGAAAAGTTGTCCAGACATAATACTGGAAGAAATTTTCCTGTGAAGTTAAATTCCACGTGGAAAAATTCGAATTTGTTTTGTCGGTTAAAGACTATCAATAAACGAATTTTCTTTTGCTACTGTACATTTATCGTGTTGACATATTCGGTTTTTTGTGTTTTCGTGATTGTTACATTGACTAATAAGAACGGGCAGCATAATGACCGTCTGTAGTAATGTACAGACTTTGTTGACATCATCGAAAGGCCTATCTATGATCTGTTTATTAACGAAAACCCCACACGCAGGAACCGTTATGGTCACAGACAATTTTGTTCCATTTTCCCAGCGACACTATTTTTTGTCCGTTACGTTACGCGTCCTGGGTACACTGCTTGACGCATTAATATGTACGTTTGATAATATAATAATGGATAATAATATATTTGTCGTTAATTTCAAAAGTTCGTTTCACAATTATTGCCCTGAAAGCGAACATCCGACCTGAGATATTATGTGTTCGAATTGAGAGCCCATTTATGTTTGTTCGGGGAAGGTTTGGCAACGGCCCGTTTACCTGCAGCTTGCGAGCTCCTGTCAAGCCTTCGAATAGAAATGAGATGTTAATGTTGATTTGTGGTGATTTCGGAGGGGAGTTTTCTCAGTTGAGTCGGATTATGAGTTGGATTGTAGGGTAATTCATCTGCAATTGCTCACCGTGTCTATATTAGCACAAAGTTGCTGTGATGTGCCACTCAGTACAATGTTCCTGCGATGTGCCACGCAGTACAATGTTCCTCCGATGTGACCCTCAGTACAATGTTCCTGCGATGTGCCACTCAGTACAATGTTCCTCCGATGTGCCCCTCAGTACAATGTTCCTGCGATGAGCCACTCAGTACTATGTTCCTGCGATGTGCCCCTCAGTACAATGTTCCTGCGATGGGCCACTCAGTATAACGTTCCTGTGATGTTCCACTCAGTACAATGTTCCTGCGATGTGCCACTCAGTACAATGTTCCTGCGATGTGCCACTCAGTACAACGTTCCTATGATGTGCCACTCAGTACAACGTTCCTATGATGTGCCACTCAGTACAACGTACCTACGATGTGCCACTCAGTACAATGTTCCTGCGATGTGCCACTCAGTACAATGTTCCTGCGATGTGCCACTCAGTACAATCTTCCTACGATGTGCCACTCAGTACTATGTTCCTACGATGAGCCACTCAGTACGAACAATGTTCCTGTGATGTGCTTTTCAGCACAATGTTTTCGAACATCTGCAGTAACGCTAGAGTCGTCTCATGTTAATTCTATAACATTATTGTCTTCGCAGAAGCGTCATCAATTCTCAAATCTATATTTAAAAATATTTCGTATTCCTTCCTGTGTTCAGCCTTGCGGTCTATTAATGGCTATTATTTAGTCGGTTTCTGTTTTTATAGTACAATATATAATTTCTTGGTTTACAGTGCAAAGGGGAATTGTTGTGCTGTTCCGTTTAATATTTCTCAGATAGGTTGTGTATGGATTTATTTCAGAGTGCAGTCGAATAACTATAGGAGTCTCGCTGCTTCCGTGTTATTGCATTTTTAGGGTACGAGGCCGCATCGATTCCTTGCCGCAACAAAGGTATAGTTGTTGTTGATTGATGACTAACATCTAATTGTATTTTTTTTCCGTTTCAGGTGCCACTTGTGCAATTCTGGCTGATCAGAAGCTTTGCGGAGATTGAAATGGCTTCATGAAGATGGATCTTCCCCTACCCCGAAACCTTGGCACTTCACGTACAAAAATTTAGTTTGTATTTCACGATATTTCTTTATGCGAAAACACTTTTAAATGCAACTTCCGATACTGGTTGCCGGTACTCCTTTTTCTCACCCTACTTATTTTCGAAGATCAATCGTAAGCGGAGTAGAACTAAACAACTTGCAAGCTCCACTAAGTTGCACTTCCTTCGAGCACCTTTCAGAGCTTCCTGTTTCACCTTAGCAACAATTTCCCCCACTGTATCCCCACCTTTTCACCCTCGCCAACTGCGCTGAAGATAATGCCTCCCTGGGGGGTCCTCAAACCTCAGAATGGGTCATCAGTCCCCCCGCTGGCGCTCCGTCTATAGGCCGCCTATTTTATAGTCCGTCGGGTTTTGAACGAGCTCCTTTTCTCTCAATCCCCGGCGACCGCTCGTCGACGTCTAAATGGGGTCGGGAATATCGCATGACAGTGCGTAATGGGCCGGCCTCATTTGTCTCCAGTCTCGCCTTCTGCTGTTGATCTCGCTGGAAGGGAACAGGTGGCCGTGGTTTCAGCATCTCTTCGTAGAAGATCTCTGCGCTATGATGAGGACGCCGAAAGGTGGAGGAAAAAAGGCTTGGTTTGGTCTGGTGACACAGCTATTTTCCCTATGGAGGTTAATGATGTCCTGCATAGAGAAAATTCACTGCTGACGTTGAAATGTGTAAATTGTTCTCCCGACTCAATGGATTCGAGTAATCATGTTTTAGGTTCAAGTCTAGGGAAGAAGATAGCTGGAAATGATGGTAGAATGGTTCCATCAGCGATTGAGGTTAATGTTCTTTCTCGGTGCCAGTGCTGTGGTCGAGTGAAAACTTTAGAACATGAAGTGTCTTCGGAGGAAATGAGACAAAACATTTCCGATATTGGAAATTGTGGCTTCCAGCGAGAGAAAAGTGAAGTGATGTGTCTCGAAAACCTTACTTTTCTAGAACTCTCTTCTTTTCCTTTCCTCTTCATTTTATCAGGCGCTCTCGCAAATCCCTTTAACTGGTTTCTTAGTGACTGGGTAAAGCCTGGGATAAGGTCGAGCGGGGACACAGTCTCCAGAACCGTGACTGAGAAAACTCTTCCTGCAACTGAAACGGTTTCCGATCGTCGGAGGATCGGGAGAAAGTGTACAAGTTTGGTGAACTGCCATGGCAACTTGAAGAAATGTTCAACGCACTTAGTACGTGTCAACAAAGGAACAACTAAAAGAACTCATCGCGAACATAGACTTTCAGATAACCGGATGAAACTTTCCCACTGCATTTCGACCATCACTGCGAGAATAACGTTGGTCTCCTTCATACTCATCTGCTACGGATCAGTTTCGGTTAAAGGTAAGATGCATCCTCCTTTTCCTTCCTGGTCCTCTTCATGTACGTGTTCCGTTTGGCTGTTTACATCCTCATTCTCTTCTTACAGCCTTACTTCCATTTTCCTCTACGCGCTGCGCTGCTTTATTCCTCAATGCCACTCCTCTACACACTGTACTGCTTTATTCCTCAATGCCACTCCTCTACACACTGTACTGCTTTATTCCTCAATGCCACTCCTCTACACACTGTACTGCTTTATTCCTCAATTCCACTCCTCTACACACTGAACTGATTTATTCCTCAATGCCACTCCTCTACACACTGTACTGCTTTATTCCTCAATACCACTCCTCTACACACTGTACTGCTTTATTCCTCAATGCCACTCCTCTACACACTGTACTGCTTTATTCCTCAATGTCACTCCTCTACACACTGTACTGCTTTTACCTCAATGCCACTTCTCTACACACTGTACTGCTTTATTCCTCAATGCCACTCCTCTACACACTGTACTGCTTTATTCCTCAATGCCACTCCTCTACACACTGTACTGCTTTTACCTCAATGCCACTTCTCTACACACTGTACTGCTTTATTCCTCAATGCCACTCCTCTACACACTGTACTGCTTTATTCCTCAATGCCACTCCTCTACACTCTGTACTGCTTTTACCTCAATGCCACTCCTCTACACACTGTACTGCTTTATTCCTCAATGCCACTCCTCTACACACTGTACTGCTTTATTCCTCAATGCCACTCCTCTACACACTGTGCTGCTTTATTCCTCAATGCCACTCCTTCACGCACTGTACTGATTCATTCCTCAATGCCACTCCTCTACACACTGTACTGATTTATTCCTCAATGCCACTCCTCTACACACTGTACTGCTTTATTCCCCAATGCCACTCCTCTACACACTGTACTGCTTTATTCCTCAATGCCACTCCTTTACACACTGTACTGCTTTATTCCTCAATGCCACTCCTCTACACACTGTACTGCTCTATTCCTCAATGCCACTCCTCTACACACTGTACTGCTTTATTCCTCAATGCCACTCCTTTACACACTGTACTGCTTTATTCCTCAATTCCACTCTTCTACACACTGTACTGATTTATTCCTCAATGCCACTCCTCTACTCACTGTACTGCTTTATTCCTCAATGCCACTCCTCTACACACTGTACTGCTTTATTCCTCAATGCCACGCCTCTACACACTGTACTGATTTATTCCTCAATGCCACTCCTCTACACACTGTACTGCTTTATTCCTCAATGCCACTCCTCTACACACTGTACTGCTCTATTCCTCAATGCCACTCCTCTACACACTGTACTGCTTTATTCCTCAATGCCACTCCTTTACACACTGTACTGCTTTATTCCTCAATTCCACTCTTCTACACACTGTACTGATTTATTCCTCAATGCCACTCCTCTACTCACTGTACTGCTTTATTCCTCAATGCCACTCCTCTACACACTGTACTGCTTTATTCCTCAATGCCAC